>JAYMFT010114382.1:0-13425 GCA_038088735.1 Panulirus argus
CTCTATATTTCAATTAGGGCCCGGCCTTGATGTGGACTTTTGTCCGTGACTGGAGCCTTCAACATAAAGAAAAAGAACAGACGATGAAGCACAATGCAAGTTCAGAGACACACTCTTTCAGTACCTGGCGATGGATACCATTAGGACCATAGACCTTTTGTGTGTCCTGAGAGAGAAGCACTTTTTGAACAGTTCGAAAACAGATTATGGGAAGGGGCATAGTATGAGTAAGAGGAGCATCAAGTGGTTAAGGAATGATAGTCATCTAAGATAAAGTTAGAATAGAAACAGGAACCAAATAGAATTGCTTTTTCTGTGGGAGAAACAGTTAAAGTACCTTCAGAATGGAAAACTGAAGGGAAGGTAGAGCAATAGAAACTGTTAGTGATGCTATCTACTATATCTCTGATGCCCGTTTTCTCCAGGAACTCCCATCAAGGGCTGGCCACGGCAAAGGTCTCCCCTTAAACCTGTCCTTACATGCCTTCCTTGCATACACCATTCCACGCATTCTTCCACTACTTTTTCCCCTCCAGTATTCCTCCTTCCTATTTGCCCATGTCACAGGTGATCTCCACTCACACCAACCCCTTTAATTGTACTATCCTACACTCTCCTAGTTAGCTTCCAGTCTTGCACTCTTTCCACATGCCCAAACCACCTCAAAGTATTACATTTCACCCATTCTACCATCCACAATTCACTTCCTTTGCATTCCCTGCCACACCACATCTCTCATACACCCTTTCATTTCTTTCTTCATTACCTCTAGTCACACCACATGCTCTTCTCAAATAGCTCATTTCCACCGCCTGGATTTTTGACCTCTTGCGATTCATTCCATGTCGCATGTTTTGGCTGCATAGGTCAGGGTTGGGATGAAGTATCCTGTCCCTTAATCGTCTCTTCACTTCCAGACTTACACCTCTACTCTTCATTGTTCTGTTAAGGGACCCAGTGACTCTTCTACCCTGTTCTGCTCTCTCCCTTATTTCTCCTTCCATATCACCACACTTACCCAAGACAGCTCCTAGATACTTAAATTGTTTCACTTCTTCCAGATCTTTTCCCCATATCCACAGCACAACATATTACACTTTCTTCTTTCACTCTATATGGTTTTACAAAATCTATACTTTCACTCTGTTTCCTTTCAAACACCATTAATTTAGTTTTACTTGCATTTGCTTTCAATTTCCTGTACTTACTCACATCATATAACACACAACCTTCTGCAACTCCTCTTAATTCTCTGCACACAACACAGTATCATCTGCAAACGGGCTTTTCCACTATCCACATATCTCGCTGCCACACTCCATCCCTGCACCCCTTTTTCCTATTTTTGCTTTCATCTTTCTTATCCCCCATCCATATATATAATAAAAAGTCATGGTGACATCACACAGCCCTGCCTCACACCCACATGTATTCCAAAATTTTCACTCAGCTCTCCATCCACTCTTATACATGCATTTGCCCTTCTCTAAAAGGCTTTTACACCATCCTACAGTTGTCCCCCAATACCTTATGTCCTAAACACATCCCACAAAGCATTCCACTCGACTCTGTCATACACTTTCTCCAGGTCTATAAAAGCTGCATACAACTTCTTACCTTTCACTAAACAATTTTCCACGGTCATCTTTATTACAAAAATTGGATCCACACATACCCTACCTTTCCTAAAACCCCCTTGGCCTTCACTTATTCTGCATTCAGTCACTTCCATCCCTCTGTCAATTGATATTCCTGCATACACTTTTCCTGGTATACTTAACAGGCTCATTCCCCTGTAATTGCTACATACATCCTTCACCTTTTCCTTTGAATAAAGGAACATACGGTGGTTGCTTAAACACCATTTGTCCAAAGTTATGCATTTTATGTCATTCAAGCTTTCGCCTTCACAGAGGCATCATCAGGAATCTTCAAGAAAGAGAAAAAGCTGCATCACAAAACTAGGTTATATGTAAAACGCAAACAAGATATGAAAATGAAACACTCAGAAAAAACACAATACATAGCACATAAAAGTAAAGGAAATCATTAAAAGTGGAAGAAAGTAACATTATCATGAAGGGTATAAGTTAGTCTAAATAGAAAATATGGAAACAGAAATATAGAAAAACTTACCTTTGAGGATACACAGAACAATATTAAATGAGGTAGGTATATAGAAGGTCCATCACTAAATATGCTAAATTGGGCCATACAAGACTTTTATTATCTAGATGTGGAGTTGAGGTCAGGTTGGGCTTGTCTGATTCCCTCTGACCTACGTAACCCAGGACCGGGTTGGTCAGTAACGTGTTCCTCCTGTCCAGAAATGGTGGACTTGGTAGCATGTGGTGGGTCAGGAAACTCTCTAACTAAAGTAAATGAAGAGGAGGACCTTGGAGTTGTCATTAGCAACATACTGAAGTACACTAAACAGTGTCATGCAGCAAGTACAAAAGGCAATGAAATGTTAGGTTTCATAGCCAGGAACATAGATTACAAGACACCAGAAGCAATTCTCACACTATTATTCTCTAGTAAAACCACACCTTGAATATGCAGTCCAGTTTTGGTCTCCAAACTATAAAAAGACAAGGAAAAATTAGAGCAAGTACAAAGATGCACAACAAAATTCTAAACAAGTTTAATAACATAGATCATGAGCATCTTTTCAAAATACAAGAAAATACAGGTACCAGGACAGATGAAATGAAACTCAAGCAAAAAAGATGTAGTACGGACATGGAAAAAAAGCTTCTTTCTTTATAGGTGTGTTGAGCACTGGAATAAGCTACAGTCAGATGTAGTGAATGCTAAGACTTAGGGTGCAGGTTATATGTCCAGTGTAGTTTAAAAGGTGGTGCTGAAAGTCCCCATTATTGCATCGGTACTCATATACCACATCAGTACAATTCAAAGTTCCAGAGCAGCCTTCCATATTGTTCATTATGAGCAAACATATTTCCAGATTTTTGTAGTATATTGTTAGACTGATATCCTTGTCTTCATCAATCACTTTGCAGTGTCTGGCCACAATATCTCACCCAACCTTCTCATTCTTTCAATATGTCATAAATATGTTCCTTTTGTAAACTTTAATGCTGTCACATTAAGGTTGTCTGTTCACCATGAGATGTTGCTATAGCATGTTGTTCACAATGATATCAAATTCAGTATTTGAATATCCATAGTTAATTAATATTTGCCGGACCCATCAAAGTTCTTGGTGTAGAAGTTGCCAGGTTGAGCACACTTAGATCACTTTCCTCACTTATGCATGAATGACACTCGTCTTGTAATTTTGAGTGCATTTACTTCCTCCATTTGTATATTTTCCTTGGTTGGTAGGCTGTCTGTGAATGTCAGCAACAAAAGATCCTGTTGTGGCAATCACCATTACATCCAAGAAAGGGATCTTACCATCATTGTTCAACTCTACAGTAAATCTTAAGCCTGATGTTTCTTGGTGTCAGTTATGAAGGTTTTCCAGTAAGTTTAAATTATCTATGCAGATTGAAATGTTGTCTGTATGTCTGCAGTAAATCTGGGAGGTCATGCTATCAGGTTGTAGTGCTATAGTTTCGACATAGGACATAAATGCCTACGCAAAGAGAACCTCTAGGGGGGGACCCCATGATTATTCCATCCACCTGCTGGTAAAGCTTTCCTTGCAGACATCCAAAAGGTACCCCCGTGATGCAGGCATGTAACATTTCTCTTAATGTATTTCTGGGCATCTTCAGGGAGGTAAGACATGGTGTTGGTAAACATAATCCAGGATTATGTCTGTTGTTCTCTCCACTGGTGCTTTTTTTTTTTATTTTGAAGGCTCTAATCACTGATAAAAGTCCACATTGAGGCCAGGCCATAATTGAAATACAGAGAATCATGCAGTGGAAAAAGATAAGACAAGGGAAAGTATTTACAGATTTTTGAAAAAGTGAAAGACCTGTCTTTTGAAATGTGCAAGGTCATAGTTATTGGGAGAGACGTGGGAA
This sequence comes from Panulirus argus, assembly GCA_038088735.1. Classification (NCBI taxonomy): domain Eukaryota; kingdom Metazoa; phylum Arthropoda; class Malacostraca; order Decapoda; family Palinuridae; genus Panulirus; species Panulirus argus. Next base: position 3,999 of record JAYMFT010114382.1, read on the forward strand.
GGTAGAGAGTTCCAGAGCTTCAACATGTAGTGAAAGAAGCAGGTGTCAAAACAGCCCATTCTTGAGTTCCCGATGGCCACACAATAATCATGTAACATAGCAGCTTGCCGAATATTGCATGGTCTAGCTAGTGGTGGGGACACACAAACAGCCAGCTCTCGGGAGTAAAAACCAAAGTAATTCTTGTAGAAGAGGGAAAGTGAAACAAAATTGCGGCATAGGGCAAGGGGGCCAAGGTTGGAAGTTTAGCCTGGGACCGCTTTTGACTCAACTCTATCAAGTAAGGAAACAGAGCTAGAACCACCCCAAATGTGAGAGCAGTACTTCATACAAGGATGAATCAGTCCCTTATATAAATGAAGCAACTGTTCAGAAGAGAAGCTGTTTCGACATCTGAACAGGACACCCAGTTTCTTAGAGGCAGACTTAGCTATCTATCCGTAATATGGGGTTTCCAAGAAAGAGTGAATGTTACAGTAATACCAAGAATGTTCATTAAGTCAAGAGGTGGAATTACAGAAACATCAGTGGAGAGATGAAAGTTGAGGAGTTTTCGATAGAGAGATGGGTAGAAATTGGGTCTTGGAGGCATTAAACTTAACTAGATTTTGTGAACCCCACTGAGATATCCTGTCCAAGTTTGAGTTTATTGTGGAAGCTATGTCAAGTTGAGATGTAGATCGAGGGAGAGAAGAGGGAGCAGAATTGAAGGATGTGGATGAATGCAGCATATAAGTGCTCATAAACCAGAAAATAAACATTCTTAGGCTTAGTTTTCTTTGTTTCCATGTTTCTCTTGTCTCATGATATTGTTTAATGATTAGTTTTTATTGACTTTGTGTGAATATGACCGAAATCCTGTTTAATTCTGGGTATATCTTTGAAATTGTCATCCTCATTTTATGTCTCTCTATCTATTGCTGATGCCCATTTCGTCCAGGAACTCTCATCAAGGGGGTGGCCATTGCAAAAGAATCTTCACTTATCCCTGTCCATACATGCCACCCTTGCATACACCATTCCATATTTTCTCTCCCTACAGAACTCTTCCACATTATACGTATACCCATGTCAAAGATGATCTCTCACACTCTGCGTGTAAACTCCCAATCTTGCATTCTTTCCACATGTGCAAACCACCTCAAAGTATTATATTACACCCCACAATTAATTCCCTTTGCATTTGCCACCATACCTTATCTCTCATACACCCCCCTGCCATTTCTTTCTTTGTTCCATCTAGTCATACCACATGCTCCTCTCCAACCTGGATTTTTGACCTCTGTGAATCATTCCATAATCATGTTTTGGCTGCATAGGTCAGGGTTAGGAGGACTATGCTGTCCCTTAACCCTTTCTTCACTTCCATACCTACACCTCTACCCTTCATTATTCTGTTAAGTGACCCAATGACACCTCTACTCTGCACTGCTTTCTCCCTTATCTCTCCTTCCATATCATCAGATTTACCCAAGGTAGCTCCTTAGCTACTTAAACTCTCTCACTTCTTCCAGTACCTTTCCTCCAAATCTATAACACAGTTTGGTACACTTTCTTCTTTCACTGTATGGTTTTGCAAAAACCTTCACTCTGTTTCCTTTCCAACACCAATTCTTTACTTTTACTCTTATTGCCTTTAGTTGCCTATGGTTACACACATCATAAAAGACACTTACAACCTTGTGTAACCCTCAGCAAACAGCTCAGTATCATTTGCAAACAGGCTTGTCATTAGCCACCATACCTTCCCTCCACACTCCATCTCTGCCCCACTTAACCTTGTTTTGCTTTCACCTCTCTTTTCACTCCTTCCATATATATGTTAAAAAGCCACTGTGACATCACAAAGCCCTATCTCACACCCACATTTATACTGAAACCTTTGCTTAAGTCTCCATTCACTCTTACACATTCATTTGCTACTCTATTGAAGGCTTTCACACCACACAACAGTTGTTTCTTAGTAAATATGAATATTTTTTGTTTGATTACTCTTTAGCTTTATCTGTGTTTAAATCAGAATTTCTCATTTTTTTTATTTTTCCTGTCTTCTAGTGTAGCTTTCCTGGGTGTGATCGTGCATTTAACCAAAAATATACCATGCTGATTCACATGGATATACATACTGGACGGAAGGACTACAAGTGTGAGTTCTGCAATAAAGACTTTGTACAAAAAAGTAAGTACATTTTGCATTTCCATCATCTTGTTTTTCTCACCTATGGACAGATCCCTTTGAGCATCTAGCTGGATGAGGGGTTAAGATATTTTTTTCATTGTATCCCTGAAAATAAGATTTTTCCATGAGCATTCATCTCTTCATCTGTTAAAAAATGTAGAAATGTTATGGTATGTTTATTTGCTGTTTTTTGTTGGATATATATAGCAAGATTATCTTCTTTTTCATTGATCTATTTGCATTTTTTTTTTGTGCACAGCAGGAGAAATATCCCAAAGTTATTAGCTATAAACCTTACTCCTTCTTCTGATATTATAGCCATATGTCTAAGCTGGCTTTTGTACTTATGTCTGCAAGCTGATTCTTGTAGTCATGCTTCAGAGCTATCCCTCATAGCTATAACTTAGAGCTAACTCATACAGCCATGTCTCAAAGCTGACTTCTTTCTTCCACCTCACCAGGGCTGATGTCTTGTTTTCCTGTACATACTTAGCTTCCATGTAGTAGTATAGTAAATCTCTATTTTAATGGGCTAATTGTGGGGAAGGGTGGTCTTGTAGCGGCCATATTTTGTTACATCCCAAATTTTCCAAGGAAATTTAATAAATGAAGTATCAACAGTTGTAATGGAAACCTACCATATTCCGTTGAGACTATAGGTGTTCAGAGAGTAGTAAGGATTACTGTGAATTAGAGGGAAATTGCTCTAGGATCATGTAGCATCATCTGAATCACATTGTCAGAAATAGGGCTTGTGTGGAGTGCAAGCTACTCTCCACATGCTCAAAGTGTTCAGGAATTTTCAACTTCTCAGTAGTGTTGAGGTGTTTCCTGAATATCTTAGCACATACAACCTTAATAGCATTCATATTTGCCATGGTTTGATACAGAGACAGCCATTTTTACCATAAAAAACACTGCAATTACATGAAAACAAGGGCACTGAGTTTGCTTATGTGTTGACCAAGCAGGTGCTTATCGTAGACTGGCAGGCAGTAACTAGTTTTATCCTGAAATTTTTATTTGAATTATATCTTTGTTGGTATAATTGCACTGAAGACAATATTGCACCATGAAGTATTTGTAGAACATGTAATACTGTGGTATATAAGAAGAGAGAGCATTGTACGTTAGTGAAATAAAGAGAAAATGCACTTAAGTGATGCACAGCAGGCTATTACATGGTATCTGTTATATCCCTAACTTTGTCCAGTGGGTCTTTAACAAACATTTTTAGCATAATGGACTTGGACAAAAATGTCTGCAAGATCACAGAATTTGTTTGGTGTGGTCCGAAGGGTCTGTTGAAAGTTGAATTCTGATACATTGAAGTCCACTAGAATAGGAATTTACTGTACATTTCACGCTTATGATAGCTAACACAGATGATGTTCAGATTTTATTTTTCTGACAAAAGCAAAAGTTTTATGAAACTAGAATGGTTTTAAGAATGATCGTGTACTGTAATGTTATTTGTAACACACGTTTTACATATTTAACTCCTTACAATTACAGAACCAATAAATAATGATACAGTAACAAACTGATATAGTATCACAGAAAAGTTTTGTCATGTACATATAAAATCATTGTGCAAATTTTTATCAAAATACATTTGGATATCAGAGTATACAGTTTTAATAGTTGTATATAGTATATTGCAACAAAAATGGAATGATGATATCACAGTTGATCTTCTAAGCACTGCTTAAGGAGAACAATTGAAACTAATAACTAGTAGCAATACAGAACAGAGAATGATTTCCTTTATTGATATACACACTATGCAGCCAGATATTATTATCAGATCAATTTTTCGAAAAGTGAGGGTCACAGTTGATACTTTGTCCCTAGCCCCCATACAGTAGAGAGTACATATACTTCCCCTCTCCCCACATGACCCACAGGGATTTACAAACATGAATGAAATACATGATTAGTGGGTGGATGGGACACTACCCTTCATCAAAATTAGGGTCTTGCCTACTATAGGGTTAATAATAAATGAATAACTACAAAATCATTGACCATCATAGAAGCCTTGGATTTTCAGGTTACCTTTTTTTACATATTCTGAAGCAGAATGAAATAAAGTAGATTCTGTACCATACACATGTAAGTCAAAGCAAAAGTAATTGCCAAATGCTTTTGCACAGTGAAAGAGTACTTAGTTTTCCAAAGTTGTAACCATGACAAGCATAGACCAAAGGGAGATTATCCTGAAACTCCCAGAATAGAGCAGCTCCTACGTGTTTACTACCATGTCTGTCTATACTACTAATGGTTGGATGAAAATAAGATGTGAAGATGTGAAGTTATGCATCTTATTAATATGGTAAAGGAATCCTGATTGGGTATGAGTTTCTAATACAATCCCATCACTCCCCAAACTGACCTTCAGTGTTTTTAGTTACAGGTATGGTTGGCCTTAGGATCCTATCCACTTTGTCACCATGGGGAGTAACATTCCTGTGCCCAACAGAGTGACTAGAAAGTCACTGATTTTGTACCTCAGTATGCAGTGAGACACTGAGCCTTCTTCACTTATAGGTCCTACCTCATCATTTCTAAATTAAACTTTGTGTAGAACCATAGGCAGTGATATAATGATATTAGTGTGATGAGCTAGGCTTAAGCTGCCCCCCCCCCAACTTTCATAGGGCTCACCTTTAGCACTCAGTACAGAGAAACCACTACAGTCCTCTTATTACTGATCGAATCTCCTGCTGGGGTGTACAAACAATGGGTAGGGTTTACAAAACTTTAGTTTACAGACATTGCCAATACTGCTGTAAGAAAATTACTCAAAACAGAAACACTTTACCCTAATTGCTCACAGAAGGTATTTATATACAGTAAAGAAATTAACCCTAAACAGAAACGTTTTTCCCTAACTGCCCACAGAAGCTATTTACATACAGTAAAGAAATTAACTCGAAATAGAAACACTTTTCCCTAACTGCTCATAGAAGCTATTGCAGTTGGGAAATTAACTCCAAATAGAAACACTTTACCCCAACTGTTTACAAAGATATTTACATACAGTATATGTGTCATTACCACCATCTTATCAAAGTACTGCCTGGATTTTCTCCCAACACATCACCCATCTGGCCTCTCCCCACTCGGCTCACACCACCCACAATCTGGTTACCACATGAGACTACCTAAGTCTCGTTACTTAGTCCACTCAGGGTTCCTTTCATGAACAAGGCATGCTACCACCTCCCCCATACGGAAATGTAAAACCATGCACTTAGCTGTACTAGCGGTGGTAGTCTTGCTGTCCCACCAAGGATGGGTAGTTTTCCCACAACCACCTAGTGCCATGGACATACACCAATCTCCAACCCTTCTGTACCAGTGGGCACCCACTGAGGTTGATAGTCAATATGGCAAATAGCACAGGCCAGTCAAAATGAAAGGGTGATGTAGTAGGCTTGCCACAGCGCCTTCCTGCCAAGCCAACGCAGTCACCAGAAGTCTCCTCATGTGTTGCTGCTCTCAGAAACTCCTGCAAATCAGATTTCTGTAACTAAAAGACTTCTTTACTTTATTATCAGCACAACTAATATCCTTTCCTACATCACTCAGTTAACACCGACAGTTTTGACATACCTGCAAAACTGGCAGAGTTCCATCCTAGCGAACACAACAATGAGTATTATCCTTTTGAAGTTGCCTTTCATCAACAATACCCGTCGACTCACGTATTCTACGGCTAGCCACCGAGCCTCCAACCAACACGCTAAATTCAAATCTTCACATTAGCCTGATGTCAGAACTATTTATAGGTCTTGTATTAGAAATGCAGATTATTATAGTTCTTCAATTTTCCCTCTGCTCTTCAGAACACACTATTGTTTTTAGCCTTTAGAATTTTTTTTTGTGATCATAGTTGCCTTTGTCATTTATTGTAAATGTTTCACTGTTGGTAGGTAGTAGTTAAAATGCAGTGACCGTCCAGGGAGGCATATAATCAGTACTACCTGGTATTGGGAGGGTTAGTGACGGCTGTGTGGTGATTCAGCACTTCAATGGTTGTCAAGTTGCACTCCTTTGACCCAGGTGCTGGCTTTTCTTTTTGCCTCTGTCAACAATGATATGACCTCTGCTTGACACTTATAACACATGACAACTTTTAACTCATACAACTCATTCATTCTTGACAACTCTAGATTTTTTCTGCAGCGAGTGCTTTGCAATATCCCTGCCTTTTGGCAAAAGGATATAAACAATGGATAGAAGTAGTAGATTGGAACATTAAGTAGAAGTAGCAGTTTGGAACATTAGGTAGACACATTAAGTAGAAGTAGGTGGTAGGTACAGGAGGTAAGAGCCTTTGAAAACACTGTGCTGGATTTGCCCTCTGCCAGTGACCTGTTAAGGGTGTGGCAGTAAAGGCTTCAACAGTAACGGAGACTGTTTTGATGTGGCCACCCTACTGAGGTATTTCCCAAAGGGAACAGGCATCAAAGATATATATAGACAGTTTCATTTTTGATAATGCTTAATATTGTTAAGGAGCTTCTCAACACATATCATACTCCACAGTGTCTATGACAATTCAGTAAGTACTGTTTTCTTGTTTCTGGTACTCCAGAATGGATGAAAGTTTGGATATCTGATAGACCCATTTGGTATATGTGTTCTCTTATTCTATTATGTCTCAAGCTTAAATCATACTACAATAATTTCTGGTGTTCTGGTTTTGACTTCTACCCATGGCCACCAGTACCATTCAGATTTATGATTTCCAAGAAGTGTGTGGTGCCTTTCTGTATGCCATTGTTTATTAAGAAGATTTTGAAAATTGTTCTACAGAATTGCATTATAATCAGCAAGGCTTCAATTTGTATTATGTACTACTGGTAATCTTTTGCAGCTGCATCTATTCCTTCATTTTCTGAAATGCCACAATGTGATGGAGTCCACTGAAAAGCAGTATTAAATCCACTATCATAGATGTTTAGCTATATGTAAACAGATATACATTAACCGTAGATATATGAGTTTCAAAGCTGTGATAGATTCTGATGCTGCAGTTTACTCAACACAAAAAGCTATTGATGTCAGTTGCAAATTGTGTGAAACCTACTCTAAAGCTTTCCAAATTGTAAATAGTGCAGACCCCAATGCAAAATGCATTTCAGTAAGTCTCCAACCCATATGCATTGCAGATGACAGATGATAAAATGCTGAACCATCGTAAGGCATACATTTTACTTCAGATTTAGATTTATTATTTATCTGTTTAGTATACTTGATCGTCGTTTCCTGCGTCAGCAAGGTAGCACCAGGAAACAGACAAAGAAAGACCCGTCCATTCATGTACATGCATATATACATACATGCACATATATGCACAGTACATGCATATACATACCAACTTATATACATACACATGCATATACACATATACATAATCATACTTGCTCACCTCCAGCCATTCCTGGTGCTACCACACCCTACAGGAAACAGCATCACCACCCCCTGCATCAGTGACATAGTGCAAGGAAACAAATGAAAAAAAGGCCACATTTGTTCACACTCAGTCTCTAGCTGTCATGTGTAATGCACCGAAACCACAACCCTCAGTACACATTCAGGCCCCACAGACCTTTCCATGGTTTAGCCCAAATGTTTCACATGCCTTGTTCAGTCCATTGACAGCACGTCGACCCCAACATACCACATCGTTTCATTTCACTCTATTCTGAGCATGCCTTTCACCCTCCTGCATGTTCAGGCCCTGATCGCTCAAAGTCTTTTTCGCTCTATCCTTCCATCTCCCGTTTGGTCTCCTGCTTCTACTTGTTCCCTCCCCCTCTGACACTTATATCCTCTTTGTCAACCTTTCCTCACTCATTCATTCCATGTGTCCAAACCATTTCAGCACACCCTCTTCCATTCTCTCAGTCACATTATTTTTATTGCCACACATCTCTTTTACCCTTACATTACTTATTCAAACTATCTCACACCATATATTGTCCTTAAACATTTCCTTTCCAACACATCCGCCCTCCTCCATACAACCCTGTCTATAGCCCATGCCTCGCAACCATATAATATTGTTGGAACTGCAATTCCTTCACATATACCCATTTTTGCTCTTCAATATAACATTCTCTCTTTCCACATATTCTTCATCACTCCTAGAACCTCTGCCCCCTCCCCTACCCTGTGACTCACTTCAGCTTTCATGATTTCATTCGCTGCCACATCCACTCTCATATATCTAAAACACTTCACTTCATCCAATTTTTTCTTCATTCAAACTCGCATCCTAACTAACTTGTCCCTCCACCCTTGCTGTTATTCACATTTACTCTTAGCTTTCTCCTTTCACACACTTTTCCAAACTCAGTCACCAATTTCTACAGTTTCTCACTTGAATAAGGCTACTTGCCTTCCCCTGTAGTGCTTGAGAACAAGGTTCCTTACCTTCCCCACAAGGACCTGAGGAACAGGGTTCCTCGCCTTCCCCAACAGGACCTGAGGAACAAGGCTCCTTGCCTCACCCATCATTGGTTTTAAGTGTCAGTAGTCTATAGTGTGTTGGATTAAGAATTTGATGCTGGTTATGGAGCTCATTCTTAAGCATGGGTTTTCATGGGTTGGGCATTTGTAAGTTAGGAACTCCCATAGTTGAATTATGTATTGCACCAGGACAGGCATCAGAGGAAACTATAGAACAACTCACAAAATTGTAAGAAATGCAGTACAACAACACACTTGCAAAACATCAAAATTGTTATCAAACACACACTTAGCAAACTGGTTACAATTGATTTCAGATCCAGTACTCATCCATACCTGATATGGTGTGTTGCCTTTCTCCTCAAAATTTTTTTTGAGCTCCACATTTGTTGCTCTGCAGCCTGTACATCAACTGTTGTAGCCTCACCTTGGCCTCTAGTAAATTTTCTTTGACTGGCTTACCTTCTTTTTTCATCTCCTCCTCTAGAATTATGGTGGTTTTATTTTCAGTCATTTGCCCAGTCATAGAAAACAGATGCACCCTAATTTCTTGCACTCAGATTTTCAGGGCATCCCCCATGTTCACCTATGTCGGTTTCCTGAGATGCACTCCCATCTTTGAAAAAGATGACTGAGAAAAGGCTTTCTTGTAGATTCATTTTTCTTATTTATGGCATGGATACTACTCTCATGGCCCCTAGTCCCCGGCATCATGGGGTGCTAAGAATCTCCGGGTTTCAGCCTGACTCTACTGCCAATGAGAGG
>JAYMFT010114393.1:0-13425 GCA_038088735.1 Panulirus argus
CCCTGTCTGTTTTTCCCCCTTTCTTAATCCTCTCTATATTTCAATTAGGGCCGGGCCTTGATGTGGACTTTTGTCTGTGACTGGAGCCTTCAAAAAAAAAAAAAAAAAAGAGAAAAAGAAATTTGCTGACAAGTTTCTCCTTTCACACACTTTTTTCAAACTTAGTCACCAACTTCTGCAGTTTTTTATTTGAATCAGCCACCAGTGCTGTATCATCGGCGAACAACGATTGACTCACTTCCCAGGCGCTCTCATCCCCAGCAGACTGCATACTCGCACCTTTCTCCAAAACTCTTGCATTTACCTCTTTAACAACCCCATCCATAAACAAATTAAACAACAATGGGGGCATCATACACCCCTGCCGAAGACCAACCTTCACTGGGAAGCAATGACCCTCCTCTTTTCCGACTCATACATATGCCTTACATCCTTGATAAAAACTCACTGCTTCTAGCAGCTTCCCTCCCACACCATATATTCTTAAGACTTTCCTCAAAGGATCTCTATCAACACTATCATATGCCTTTCCCAGATTCATAAACGTCTCATACAAATTCATCTTTTTTTCCAAATATTTCTCACATAAATTCTTCATAGTAAACACCTGCTCCACATATCCTCTACCACTTCCAAAACGACACTGCTCCTCTCCAATCTGATTAAATGTACATGCCTTCACCCTCTCAATCAATACCCTCCCATACAGTTTTCCAGTAATACTCAACAAATTCATACCTCTATGATTTGAACATTCACCTGTATCCCCTCTGCCCTTGTACAATGGCACTATACATGCATTCCGCCAGTTCTGAGGCACTTCACCATTATCCATACATACATTGAATACTCTTACCAACAAATCAACAACACAGTCTCCCCCTTTCTTAATAAATTCAAATGCAATACCATCTAACCTCGCCGCCTTGCCGGATTTCATCTTCCGCAAGGCTTTCACCACTTCCTCTCTCTCCACCAAACCACTCTCCTTGACTCTTTCACTTCTTACACCGCCCCGACCAATACACAATACTCTGCGACTCTATCATCAAACATATTCAACAATCCTTCACTCCATCACTGCCTCTTATTACCCCCCCCCTTGCCCCTTTCACAGATGTTCCTATTTGTTCTCTTGACTTACGCACATACTTTTATTTTCTCTAAAGTTTAACGATACTCTCTCATCCTAACTTTCATTTGCCCTCCTTTTCAATCTTTGCACCTTCCTTTGACCTCCTACCGCTTTCTCTTATACATCTCCCAGTCATTTGCACTCCTTTCTTGTAAGTACCGTCCAAACGCCTCTCTTTTCTCTTCACTGACAAATTATCTTCTTCATCCTACCACTCACTACCCTTCCTAATCTGCCTAACTCCCACATTTCTCATGCCACACGCATCTCTTCCACATGCCATCACTGCTTCCCTATATACATCCAATTCCTCGCTTACTCCCCTCACTTCGTTTGCTCTGTTTTTTTGTCATTCTACATTCAATTCCTCCTGATATTTCTTCACACAAGTCTCCTTTCGAAGCTCACTTACTCTCACAACTCTCTTCTCCCTGACATTCTCTTTTCTTTTTTGAATACCTCTACAAATCTTCATCTTCGCCTCCAGAAGATAGTGATGAGACATCCCATCAACTGCCCCTATTAGCCCATTTCCATCCAAAAGTCGTTCTTTCACACACCCATCAATTAATACGTAATCTATCAATGCCCGTTGACCATCTCTCCTACGCAAATACGTATTCTTGTGAATATATTTCGTTTTAAACCAGGACTTCCTAATCACTAGTCTTTTTTATCATACAAATCCACGAGCTCTTCACCATTTCCATTCGCAACACTGAATACCCCATGTGCACCAATTATACCCTCAATTGCCACATTACTTACCTTCGCATTCAAATCAATCACCAATACCCGGTCTTGTGCACCAAAACTGCTGGTATAGTGGTAGATAGGACATGGTAGCCTGGTGTGGTAGTAGAAAGGATAAGGTGCCTGGTGTACTGATGTAGAGAAGATCGTAGCCTATTTAATTGATATAGCGGACTTGGTAGTCTAGTATAGTGAGGAGAAGATGGTAGCCTGGTGTATTGAGAACATGATAGTCTGGTGTAGTGAGGACATGATAGCCTGGTGTAGTTAGGAAGACATGGTAGACTGGTATAGTGAGGAGGACATGGTAGCCTGGTATCCTTATAGCAATATACCAATATTCGTTATATCCTCTGATATATTGAAGACATGGTAGCCATGGATACTGATATTGTGAAGACATGGCAGTCTTGGGACACTGACATGGTGATATGATATCATGGACATGATAGCCTGGGACAGTGGTATAATGAAAACATCGTAACTTGGTATAGTGAAGACACAGCAGCTCAGTACAATGGTACAGAGGAAAGGGTAGTTAATTGCGGCTATTGTTACCTCAGTAAGCCATTATTAGTCTAGTTAATATCATGCCGCATATAATATCATACTCTGTTAATATTTTGATTTTTTCAGTTGCGTAGAAACATATATGTAGTCAGTTGGCAGATTTTCCTTTATCTCTCAGTTACCAATGGTCCTTCCATAGGAATCACACATTACAGGTGAGGATGGTCTTATGTGATCAAACTTGTCGAGATCCTCTTTGTTCCTTACGTAAAGATAAATACTTGTTCCTTGCCTACAGGGTAACTCCTATAGTCTACTTGTTCCTTACCTACAGACAACTAGTACATCCCCCTTGTTGCTTGTGGATATTTAACTCCTACACTCTCCGAGTTTTATGTTCTCAACAGAGGAACACATAATCAATCAATGTTTTTGTACATACTTATTATATAAAGGCAATACTGTGGATTATGGTTAGGGAAATAGGAGGATGGTTGGGGTTGGAACAAGACCACAAAATTTCTTATTACCATTATCATTCTCTCTACCGTGAGACAGTTTATCTTTGCAAGATTGAGACATTATTTTCTGGCGGTGGATCAAATACGTCCGTGCGTTTTACACGGTATCTGTCGATGATAAAGATGAACACTACCGGAATATTCCACTGCAGTCTATCAAAGCTTAACAAAATCAAAGCTAACCCTAACCCAACATCCTTACATCTGGCAAAAAGATTCCTACATAACACATAATCTATGCTAACCAAATCTAATATATTCTAACCTAACCTAGAATGATTTCTTAACTACCATATTAAAACCTACTCTAACCACTTGACCTGACCTATCACGATTTTGAATTAGACACTGTAATCCCAACTTCCGTTCCCCATAGGTCTGCCTCGATTACAGTAAATTGTTCTTAACTTGTAATTTCTTTTCAGGTAAAATTCCAGTCACTGTTCCCTCAGGTTATGTCTCTGTTTTACAGACTTCATCTTAAATCTCTAAAGCACGATAACATGGCACCTTAATCTGACGTTACGACCCTTGTGTGTGATATGCTAGTCTTTACCCTCATTCCTAGGTACATTAGCCATAAAATCTAACAGTATACAAACATGGTCCACAGTGTGCCTAGTCGGAGCGCTGCCGCTGATGGGCTTCATGGTACAGGCCCATGATGAAAATGGTGTCAGTTTGGGCTCCTGGATCGTGGACGACAACAAGGTCAGCCAAGCCATGAACTGCACAATGCCTGTGAGTATGTAGAGGACAGGGGGAAACTGTTGTACCTTCTGAGGAAGACATGCGTGTCGTAGATGATGACGAAGACAGGTAGGTCCGCCGCTGGGACGCTCAAAATCTTCCTCTCCTGGATTATCATTTTTTTTAAAAAATAGAAGGAAAGGAATTGGGAATCAAGAAAAGATTCTATCAGGAAGCTTTAATTCATAGCACTACTTTGCTATGGTGAGACAGGGCAAGCTGATAACAACAATAACAGATAGATCCTTCGAAATTCGTATATGATACAAATATTCATAAAGCTTGTTACCCTAAGTTTATACATGTTATCTCTAGTGAACAAGGTTGATGATTATCGGAAAACCTATGGCGCCTGGCAAATGACGTGTACGCAAATACTCCCTTGGAAAAGTAATGATCTCTTACATATTTTCAGGATCTCTTGAACTAGTAAATTATCTTTTTCATATACACATTACACTTTGATACATACAGAAACGTGTAACACCTTGACCTACGCACACATTATGCGACTGTAAGTATAGAAGTAGTAATACTTCAGTACTATAATTATGTAGATTATTTCAGGATGTAGTTACCCAAATGCTGCAAATTAAAAAAAATTTTTAGTACATTTCCGGAGGCGATGTACAGTAGTGATACCAGCGTCGTTAAACAGAATCCAAGATCACCCACACATGGGGCATCACAAGTGTAAAAAACCTATGCCCATAACTCACAGATAGTAATCACAATAATTTGCTGAGCAGTACCATGGCCGTCTTGACTTCTGTCCATATGCTGCTCCACACGCCCACCCGTTGACCGGCATAGTCCACATTTTAGATGAGGTGATTTGTTTGCCTTGCACAGCCTTGGGGTTTACCGCACATTTTATCATACTGAATATCACTTCAAGAACACTGTACAACCCACACTCAGGTACTGTACTACACCGACATCTGTTTCACACAAACCCTGCATTGCTCCAAGGCTTTCTCATGCCATCACACCTCAAGTAACACATCCTTCATTGTCCTATGAGGGGATGATCCAGGTGGACCATAGGAGTCATCCACTACCACTTCAAAGCTCAACACACACTTCTCCTATGCACACTAAGTAACCTTGCGGTCCTCCAACTACCGAGGTAACTCTAGCACCGCTTCCCCCAACAGCCACACACCGTGTACTCCAAGTTCTCTTCATTGCCTGTCAGGAGCTCTATCAGACCTGGTTATCACTTCCCTTCTGCAGCACCAGTACCGTGGGAACTAAGGAATGTCTTCTCCCTCTTGTGGCACAAACACTTAACCTTGTCAGCCTCCTGGAGGACAGTCACAGGACCTCGACAACCCCTACTTCATCCTGCACAACTTGAACCCTCGCCATTACCATCTCCAAATTAAAAGTAGTTACAATTCGAAGTAATATTTGATTAAGACTAAATTTCGAAATAATCTACCAATCTTGAGTAACGAAGAACTTCTTACTCTAAAGGTGAAAATACTTATAACCTTATAATGTATACAAGTTTCCTTGCCTACATACATGCCCATGTGACCAGCTCAGGGTTGAAATACACCAATTAAACCCAACCCTAAAGTGAGTACTTTTACCCCTATGAAAAAATATATTCGCAACTTCAAAACTCGTGAAATATGTCGATCTCCTTTACACTGACATATAAACCTCCTCTATAAAGATATAATGCGTGCTCCTCTTCTCTGCAGGGGGACACGGTGACCCATGTCAGCAGACAACACAAGCAGGTCGTGTCACTCCGCTGGTTGCCACCCACTCACTACAACGGAACGGTTGTGTTCAAGTAAGTCATGGGACAGCAAGGGATGATATAAGATATATTAGTGTAGTGAAAGAGGTGGATATATTCAAAGAAAATGGGAATCGAAAAAAAAATGAGTAAGCAATTAAGCGATGAACAAGTTTAATTATACCTGTAGGTATTAAAATGCAAACATACATTTAGAGGAGGTAATAAGAAACAGGAAGAGTACATTTTAGCTTCTTAAGGATTACTGACATGTGGGATAGATTGGAATGCAAGTCAGGCCATTGCACACTCCAACGAGAAAATAAATAACATTTTAAAGAAATGCTACAGAGTTGCTGGTGTATTTTATGGCTACCAGAGATCTGTATTGTCGCCTATTATACATTAAAAAAAAGTTGTTCTAGGCTGATGGTATGGGATGATAAACTAAAGATACTAAACTACTTTGGATAAATGCAGAGTCATGCCTACCTCTCTCCATGACAGTGATAAAAAGTCGTTGACCAATTTCATAGCCAGCCGCCATAGCAGTCAATTACAATGGCTTTACCTCTAAAACACTTAAACTTTACAGTAGAGTTGCCCAAGGTGCGGTTCTTCCCCCAACCCTCTTCAGCCTCTTCCTACATGACCTCCCATCACCTCAAGCGAACTACAACCTGAAGGTCCTTTTGATATGTAGACAGCATCATAATGACAACACAACACCTTGACATCATAGTAGCAATATCATGCATGCATTGCTGCATTACGTAATTAGTATAATGCTTCACCTAGAACTGAATGTCTGGATATCCACAGAACTCTTCAATCACACTTTTTAACCCAAACAAACATGAACTCATCTCACACCCTCCTGTTACATTGTTAATACAATTATTCTCACCAAACAAAACACCAACCATTCTAGGCATCACGACACACGACATTCACTCCTTACACAGAGAACCTCTAAACTAAAAGTCACTTGCCTGATCTTCCACCCACTCAACAGCATAAAGCTGCAAACCATACTAAATGGTGCCCTCAGAACAATGACTGCAACCAAAAACCCTCATCATCTACAAAATAAAACAAAGATCCTACCCTCACAGTCCCACCTCAACATGTGTGGCATTCACTTCTATGCAACAGCACTAAACCCCCCCCCATCCATATCACTCCATAACTAACAACTAACCCCCAAGTAGAAATAAAAAGCTTACCCCGCCTCATTCTTCAGAAAACTCGATTCATAAATTCCCCCCATCCCCAACACATGTAACACTGACAGAACAAATACATACTGAAATAACCAGACAGTCACTAAATAACTGGTCTCTCAACTCAGTCTTAAACTCTACCCAATTGGACCAGACAGTCAGAGACTGAACTCCCCAAAGGAACACTAGTCACACTGTGCTGCTTATGCTCTTGACATATCCATCAGTACATCACCACAAACATTGTTTCAACATATTTCAAGACTCTTCATACCCGCAGTTCAACTACCCTAAGGAAGACAGTGAGCACTCAATACTCAATTGCCCTGTGCTCTCTGTACATACAAGAACACACGTCACTACACTCAGACATGGATGGCCTCCAAAGTGCAGCAGAAGCCTCATAAAAATAGGACTCCTGGGCCAGGGATGTAATGTAGAATAGTGTATAAATTCATTTACTTATTCATTATTACTGAAAGACCTTATTTTAAGAAAAGAGCCCTGGTATTACCCAGGATGTCTTTCTGGAGCCTCCTGCAGTCCAAGGCCATGCTTCTTCCAGGAGCAGGGAAATATGGACTCCTTTGGAGTGAGTTCTTAGATGAAACTACTCCCAATAATACAGCCTCACCATAGATTACTTTTATTCATTGCACTGCCTCATGCAGGCAGAGAACAGTTACAAGGAGGAGGGGGACAAAAAATTGGAGAGGGATGGATAAAGTGAAAAAGATTTTCAGCTCTCAGGGCTTGAAAATGCAGAGCAGAGAGCATGCTTCGGATAAAGTGAATTGGAGTGCTGTGGTATACAGAGGGTGATATGCTGTCATAGGACTGAACCAAGGAATATGAAGCAGCGGGGGAAAACCAAAGAATGGTCTGGGGGGGTTTTGTTATGTTTAGGGGGCTGTAGTTTCAGTGCATTAGATATGTCAGTAAGAGAATGGATTTCACCAAATGAGACCTTTTCTTTGTCTGTTCCTGATGCTACATCACTAACATGGGAAATGGTGAACAGGTGTGACGAAATCAAATATCTGTAAATAAATATAAAGTTTTTCTGCCCAATTAAGATGTCCATATTTTGCAGGGCTGCTGTTGTCAAGGATTATCCTACCTTTTGGACTGATATCACCTCCAAGACCTTCTCAGTTCACCACCTCTGATATTAGCCAGCCAAATTATATCAGCTGCCCTCTGCCACATATTTATCTCCACTGAGTCATCTATATAATGAACTATGGTCTGCAAAATTTTTTATGAATGATTCTGATGTCTTCTTCTGAAATGTATACCAATTTAAAAACAGATACAGCTGCAGCACTCTTACTCGTGTTGTTTCATGTAGTCTTCTGCTCATTGTCTTTTTTTTTCTTTTTTTTTCCATCTTGAGTTGTCTAGCAAGAAATCTCTTGGCATATCTCTTCTCATTTTTCATTTTCCTTTGTGCTTTTTGCTGCCACCATCTAGGTCATGTACTAAGGCATGGCAGTTTTTATCTTCAGAGACCCTTGAGTTCTGCAGTCTCTAATTCCCCAAGTAGTCTGTTGTAAAAAAGAGCTATGTGCCTTCCTTTGGCATGACTAGACTTGCATGGTCTACTCCAGATATATTCCCACATTTCACTTTCATATTTTTCTGAGACTCCATCCCATGATAATCATAATTTGGACAAAAAAAAATATTGTGATTCAAGAAGCTGTTATTGTTTAGGAGGTAGGAATGTTACTTACTTTCATGAAAACAGAAAATTCCAATTATTATTCTTTCAGTTCATTTTATTAAAGTTACATGGATAAGGATCATTATTAAAAAAAATAACAGTCATTTTACGTGATCTCAACAAAATCATAACATGTTTTTACCATGAATCTGCAACACATTTACACAGCAGTGCATGAGAACACAGCTTTGGCTGTTGTTACAGATGAGGTTTGGATGTGATTGCTTTATACATTTATTACCTTAGCCTATCAATATTCATTTCTAAAGGTACAATGAAGTTAATAAAAAAATAATGCTTGTAAAATAAAATCGTATCATGTTTACAATATTCACCATACCTAAAGAATATCTAAGGCTTATTCTCCTAGTTAAATTCGAGTGCACCAATATCAAAATTACCTGGGTTTCCATTAACCATCACTATCATCACACAACATGATGACATGTGTAGTGTATTCCAGGACACCTGCAGTTGATTTTGTCATCACTAATGTAAACCCAGTTTCCCTTTAACCATCATGAGTCAGTCCATCTAGCACCCAAATGTAAACTCATGCCTTGAACTGCAAATATCTTGTACTACCCACTGTGGATGAAAAAGATCATTTGTCTTTTGAGTAAGAAGGCAGACAAGCATATGCAGAATGGTGCTAGGTCCAATGTGATGTGCAAGGGATGAAAAAGCTGATGCCTGGGTACTGAGGAACAAAGCTAACAGATTCCCAGATACTGTAGGTATTGGCTGTAAACCTAGTACTAGAATAGTGTCTGGCGGTTGTTGGGCAGCCATAGTTTGCCTCATATAGTTCATAGTTCTCTGCTCTTATAACTTAAAGCCTCAAATATGAAAAGTTTAAATGAAAAATTATATGCCCCATAAATAAAAAAATGTACCATAGCCAATTAGTGTGTTGAATTTTGAATTCTCATTGATTTTTAGTGATACTTATTTAACTTTGATAACAGGTACACCTGGTTCATTGACTTAACTCTTACAAGTAATAGTTTTAAGCATGAAGGAATATTTCAGGGTTAAAGGTCCTGTCTCAACACAAATTTTCAAAATTTGAGCATCATGGAAGAAAAAAATGTTGCTCACATTCACTGTAAGTTGGGCTATGTAAGATCTCTCTAACCAAAATGGACCTCAACATATTGTTCTATTAAATATCCCACAAATCTACCAAAGAATTCTGTAAGATGAATGAACATTAGGCTCAAGTTCAATTGGTACTGTTGATCTTTCATGCAAAGGGCAACTAGTTCAGCTCAGTAACAGGAAACCTGCATGAAAATTTCAGAAAACGTTATAATTGTTCTTATTGTTAACAAGATGAGGTGTGTGTGTGAACATATGCAATGATCTAGTGTTTACAGTGGACTTTACATGGCCTATGGTCCTTAAATGTAAGAAATGCCTTCTGGATACTGACACATTCCTGCTTCACAAGAAAAACTTATGACTTCTTTATCATATTAATAGTAATGCTGAACAAAGAATTCACAATATCCAATATCACATCTTATACATCCCAAGTATATAAAACTACTCTCCGCACAAAAACAAACAATGTTTTTCTTGTAACACAGATATAAGAACTTATGGTCATATTGTTGGCATTAAATGATCAGCCCTCTGAAAATCTCCAGCATATACAATATAATTTTATGTTTCTAATGGGTCTCAGCTTTGGTTAAACAAATTGAGGGCTTTTATATTATTATATATTCTTAAATAAATTTTTGTCTAAAATCCATTTCAGTCCTATGTACAGCATACAAATTTTAAGAGCCCTAACTATGTACTATTAATGCTGAATTTTTTCAACTTCACTTGCAGGAACTTACAAAAGGCAGGTACAGATATCATGTCACCTGAAACTCTAACTAGCTTGCAGAAATACCCACGTTACTCAGCTACCTAAGGTGGGAGGACACTGCTATAACCAAGATTTTTAAGAATGAGATGGTGATACAGCCAACAATCACATTTACCTATATCAGGAGACATGAGAAGTGATTCTGAATATAAATGAGGAAGACTCAATTTCAAAGTACATCAGAGGAAAATGAAAATGAATAATGATGATGACTCAATGTAATTTTTCTAAATGATTCATATTTTTGTTTTGATTTTTTCAAGATTAGCTGAAATTTGTCAGGTTGAGGGTGACAATTCTATCAACTCAGTCAGGACCGAAAGGGTTACAGTTGAATGCTCGCAAAATTTAGAGGGCTGCTCATTAATCTAAAAAACAAAAGCCCAAATCTCAATATTGGATTATCCAAGCTTTTATTCAAGAACATTTGACACATTTTATCACACAAGTCTCACACTAAGATTTCTTACACTCCAAATAGAAATTGGTAGCTTATTTAGTAAACTGTACATGTTCCAGCATTAAAAATGCACTTTCAGTTACAATATAAAATATAAATAAATTCTTTTTATTCTTATTATTGCCTATTCAAAAATTTAACGTATAAAAAGAAAGTAATTTGTTGCACATAAGTGATTTCTTAAAGTATTAAATTATTAGATATAGAATGCTTTATTACAACTTGCATTCTGCAGTCATCAAAACTGTCAATATGCTTTATACTCATCAAATACTATTTTAAGTATCCTAGATGCCTTTGTCTGCTTTGCATATATCTGCATGTATGTGTATATATATGTTAGCTGTGTGTTTGTGACTCATCACCTGTACATTCTTTAAGTGACTTATAAGAACCTTATCTCAATACATTTACAATAGGAAAATAAACAACCTCTGCACAATATAGAAAGAAAACTATACAATATTGTTTCGTGAGAGAGGATACTTTCATTTAAATGCTCATAGGTGAATCATTCTTTTTATAAATCTATCACTGAAATAAAATTGCTATGGATATTTACTTTTATCTTAAACTATGGCCTACTGATGGATGTTGAAACTCACCCTTTGGTCCACATTCAATGATCTGGGACTGCTACTGTACAGCAACTATTTTTGACTGGTGTCATGTCATCCAGTTATTAGTTCTCGGGGACATTTACCATCAATTCAGCCAGGGAACCTAAAAGCAGCAAATATATCCTAGGATATGAGAAAAAAAAATCTTAATGATAAATGTGTCAATAATACTTACACACAGAGATGTCTCAATGAGTGTCCTCCAGAACACTTCAATAGTGTACTCTGGATGCCATATGCATCAAAAGTCTTACATTAATTTAAAATCCATTTTTTAAGTATATAGGATTAATTTTTAGGTCTAAAGGTGCTTGTTATCGTTATCTACATGTTATCTGGACATACCTCTTGTCTAAAGTTCAGTGGGACTCCCTCCCAACCTCACACCATTAATAAATATTTATAGAAGCAACTAACAAACTCTTCATAAAGGTGATGTCAAGTAGAAAATCTGCTACCTGGTTTATATGACATAGACCAACCATTTACAAACAAATGAATGTAAAAAGAGTACAAGGCCAGAAAAGCACACAAATTCATAATCTTAAAGACATATATGAAGGCAGTAACATACATTTCAACAAAAATGCTTAGTAATGGTGATGTTTGAATAATATTTACTATTTAGTGTAAATAATATTACACAGCAATCACTAGCAAACAAGTGCACGTAATTACATGTACAACCGAAAACAGCATCACAAATTTAAACTGATTTTAAACATTTACACCTCAACAATTGCATGCCTCTCAACAAACTCTCTGCAGTGGTGATGGTGGTAAAAAAATTAACTATTTGGTGTATATAACAGAGCAATTATTTACGAACAAATGCATGTAAAAAAAAAAAACGGCCTAAAAAAGTTTCACTTACTTTAAATCACTGTAAAAAGTTTGGCACAGCTGACTTCTGTGCCTTAATCAACTCAGGGTCACTAGAAGGGCTCACCCCCAAGTGTGAAAAAGTGTCAACTCGGAGTAACTAGAAGGGCTCATCTCCTTATGTGGAAAAAGTGTTAAATCCTGTCTTAACCTGAAAATAAATGCTCATGCTGCACAGTGTACTGAGTCTGTAGCCATGTTACCTATCCAGGTCCCACAACTAAAGAACCTCATTCTTTACCAGAAAGTAATAACCTCCTACACCAGAAGAACACACTTAAAATGTTACGAGAAATACGTCATGCTACCAAAATACAAATGCATAGACTTGTTTTTCCAGGATATATACCAAGATATGTGGTGAAACAGTTAAGGTACATTCCTACATATAAGAAGGTTTTGTTATTGTGAAGTAACAAATAAGATTTGTGCTGTATGCATGGTCACATGTGTACCTCTGTACAGATAAGAACATGTGCATACAAGATTTTGTATAAAATTTTTTTATGCATATATGTGCTTCTCATACGTTTTACACATCAGCAAGTATTTGTGTGATGTTCTGTAGGTATGAATGTATAGGTTGTGTTGTGAACATATGCGTGTTTGAGGATGCATTTCTTAGCATCTTCATGCAGCTCTATATATGTGCATAGAAATCCATCTATCAATATCTCTGAAGCCAGTTCCCTTCGGTAATTCCCTCAAGGGGGTGGCTATGACAAAAGTCTCTAAAAACAGTGAAATCCAATGCTGTTTCTTCACCTTTCAGTATCTCAACCTTAACAGGCCACTGGCAGAGGGCAATTCTAGCACAGTGTTTCCAGAGGCTCCTAGCTTATATTCCCACCAACTACTACTTGCTGTGCCAACCTACTACTTTCACCTAATGCTTACATCCTGGTGTAGCATTTACGAGCCACCAAAGGTCGAGTGATAGGTTCAAATCCTGGTTGGGTCACTCGGTCCACAGTCAACCCAGGTGTTTATCCACCATTAGGAGTTGGTCGATAAAATGGGTACCTGGCTCAAGCTTGGGTATATATATATATATATATATATATTATCCCAGGGAATAGGGGAGAAAGAATACTTCCCATGTATTCCCTGCGTGTCGTAAGAGGCGACTAAAGGGGGAGGGAGCGGGGGGCTGGAAATCCTCCCCTCCAGTTTCTGCTTTTCCAAAAATGGAACAGAGAAGGGGCCAAGT
>JAYMFT010114404.1:0-27580 GCA_038088735.1 Panulirus argus
TCTCTCTCTCTCTCTCTCTCTCTATCTATCTATCTATCTATCTATCTATCTATCTATCTATCTATCTATCTATCTGTCTGTCTATCTACCTCACTTCGTTCATGTACGAATCTGTTGTATTTCTTGTATGGATGAATCTCTGGTATTCCGTAGGTTTATAGGTCATATGTCTCATTTGCCTGTTGAAGACGTATGATTGGTTTCATGGCCTCTCTTCGAACCCCGTAACTCGGGGTGTGTGACGCCATGCTCCAATGGTGATGGTCCTTTGGTCGACCAGACTGTTGCATCCTGCAGCCCTCCTCCTCCTCCTCCTCCTGCCTCTAAAGATGGCTTGGTCTGCTATGCATTGTGGATAAACTTTTTCAATTCCCACTTGAAGTGGTGCAGTTAGTTCCCCCTGTTGAAATGTTGTGGTTAGTTCCCCTCTTGAATTGGTGCAGTTACTTTCTCCTCTTGAATTGGTGTAGTTAGTTCCCCTCTTGAAATGGTGTAATTAGTTCCCCACTTGAATTGGTGTAGTTCGTTTCCCTCTTGAAGTGGTGTAGTTAGTTCTCCTCTTGAAGTGGTGCAGTTACTTCCCCTCCTGAAATGTTGTAGTTAGTTCCCCTCTTGAAGTGGTGTAGTTAGTTCCCCTCTTGAAGGGGTTTAGTTATTTCCCCTCTTGAAGGGATGTAGTTAGTTCCCCTCTTTTGAAGTGGTGTAGCTAGTTCCCCTTTTGAAGGGGTTTAGTTAGTTCCCCACTTGAATTGGTGTAATTAGCTCACCTCTTGAAGTGGTGTAGTTAGTTTCCCGCTTGAAGGGGTGCCGTTAGTTCATTCCTCGAGTCCAGGAGGTATAGTCGCATCTTGCGGGGGCCGTGGCTGAGGGTCTGGTGGGAGGAGGGTGAGGAGTCCTTGGCTGCCGGCGGATGTTTGTGTTGGTGTCGCCTACGGATCCTGCAGCGCCGCCGCGGCCTTTGGCCGGGTCGTACATGCAGGAGCTCTGTGTCCGGCTTGCCAGGAGGCGGGTGGATGGATGGATGTCGTCTGCAGAGGAGGCAGGACGACTTCCCCCCCCTCACCCCCACCCTACCCTCGGTGTCCAACTATACGTCGTGGAACTTCCTGAACACGACGATACGACGCCCTCGGATGGATACGACGGCACGACCCCTTGGGACCGCTCTCAGGAGCTAGGGTCACAGAGGCCAGGTTATCATACTCGGGGGGGGGGGTTGGTCTTACCGCCGTGCTCAAAGGGTTAATGATACATTTCCGCGGCTGCCCTGATGACACGAGTGTGTGGGAAACCTGGCCGCCGGCACGCCAGATGGTGCGAGTTCCTGATGAAGGTGCACCGTGGCGCTGGTAAGGCCGCGGTGTCCTGACGGTGTAGGACTGCAGGATGTGGCAGGAGGTGTGTGTGTGTGTGTGTGTGTGTGTGTGTGTGTGTGTGTCGAGTCATGGCTGGCTGGCTCTAGCTGGCCTGGCCTCCCACCCCTGGTAAGAGATGTCGGCGTTCAGCCACTACATACTCGTCTGAGCTTGACAACTGCTTTATTGTTCTTGATAAAAGTGAGGTGGGCCGACGTCCTCGGAAGAGGGGTGTGCGACGGATCCTCTCTCTCTCTCTCTCTCTCTCTCTCTCTCTCTCTCTCTCTCTCTCTTTTTTGAACCGATCGACTGAGGGTTTGACGACGTGTGTGTGTGTGTGTGTGTGTGTGTGATCTAAGGCCTCGGTTTCGTCCTGAAGTGAAGAAAGTACTTTGACATATTTTCCTCATTTGGTGTTCAGTAAAAGAAGTGGTTTTCATTGCACGTGTGGTTATAGGTTTTTGGATCCGACGAGGCTGCCGGGGTGTTCCGAGGCGGGGTTTGGTTTGCTAGCTGCCATTATCAGATAATTATAATCTCTTAACAGGAGGGGAGGAAAACACAAAGTGCCCTGCAGGTCAACCACCAGTTGAGTCAATAGCGGTGACGGGGTGCTTTGTCTGCAGCAAAGGGGGGGTGGGGTTGGAGAAATGGAAAACTCTTCACCCTATTTTAGTGAATGGTTCACTTTCCTCGTACTTTATGATGTTGTTGCATGATTAGGGCCGTTAGAAGACCACCGCCAAGTGTGTAGTTGGGTAACGGGAGGACGACAAGTCCCCGAGCAGACTCTACGGTACTCCTACAGTAGTGAGAGGCAGGAGGGCCTGGTTGTGAGAGGTACACATTACTCTCAGGCACTGCCTTCGTCCGTGCTGTGTTACCTCCTTGCCTGCTGATGGGTAGGGGTGGGGGGGGGTGGCCTCAGGAGGTAACTCTAGGTTGTAAACTGATATTCTGCCTCACATCCGTGTTGTGGTTACCACTTGTGGACGGAGGGGGGCACCTCAGGAGGCAAACCAAGGTTGTAACCTCATCCTCCGCTTCACGTCCTTACTGTGTGGTACCCCTCCCTGCGGACGGACGTAGGGAAACCCCTGTGGAGGTACGTACGACCAGGTTGTACCCTCTGTACCCAGATGTTGTGGGTGTTCTTCCCTCCCCCCTCGCGCGCCTGAAGAGCCCTGTCTTCCTTGTGGCTTTGTTGACTTTAATGTGATATTTGCAAGGTTCTGTCCGGCGGTTTCGCTTTCCCTGTATGGCTTCGCTGCTGGGGGATGGAGGGGAGGGAGGCGGCGCTCTACTGGCGGCGGGGAGGGGGGGGGAGAGGGAGGGACGGGCGCCTCTGGTGGGGGAGGGAGCGAAGGGAGAGAGTCAACTTTCTTGTCACTTTGCTTGTTTGCTAGCTTTACCATGGCATTTGTCATGCATTCTTTTTTTATTTTTCCCCTCCATCTCTCCTTCATTCACTCATTCATTCATTTTCTCTGTTCTTATCATTGATCAATTCTTTATTGTCTTTACGTTTGTGCCAGAGGATCGCAAGCAACTCCTCTGTATTTGTTTGTTATTTGTGGTGTTCTTTTTTTTGTTTTTCTGGTTGTGTAGTGGAGAGTGAGTGAGACGCTTGAGGGACTCTAGCAAAGTACAAGGGGCCAGTCTGCTGGACATGGGCCTCTGTTGGCCCTATGCCATCTACACCGTCCAGACTCATGTACGGTGGATGATGGTGACAGTAGGCCATTGATCCATTCATCTGTCATGCGAGAGACGTGCCACAAGGTGGAACGGCTGATGTAAACAACGGACACGCCACACGGAGGAACAGCTGATGTAAACAGTGCCACACGGAGGAACAGCTGATGTAAACAGAGTGCCACACGGAGGAACAGCTAATGTAAAGAGTGTGCCACACGGTGGAACAGCTGATATAAACATCATTGTGCTACACGGTGGAACAGCTGGTGTAAACAACGTGCGTGCCACACAGGGGAACCTCTGTTGTAATTAGTGTGCCGTGGGTTAGAACAGCTGATGTACAGAGCATACGTTCCACACGGTGGAACAGCTGGTGTAAACAGAACAGACGCGCCACACGGTGAAACAGCTACTGTAAACTGTGTATCATACGGTGGAACGGCTAATGTAAACAACGTGCCACGTGATGGAACAATTGTTGTAAACGCGAGAGAGAGAGAGAGAGAGAGAGAGGATCAGGTTATATCAGCGTTGAGGCGGGTTATCTTACCTTGGGAAGGCAACCCTCCGGGGATGGGGTTTAAACCTGCCCCTCTACAGTAGCTGTGGTACGCTGCCGACCCCCTTCCCTCCCCTCCCCTCCCCACTCCGCTGCTACTGTGGTGCACACCCACATCTATGTAAGATTAGTACCGTGTTAATTAGTTATGCTGTGTAAGCGACGACGGCTACTACACCCAAGTGGTGAGGTAAGGTCTACCTGGAGTGGATCTCTGAGTACACCTCTGTAGGGTGTACCGTGTGAGAGCACCTTCCGGGTGTACTGGTGTACCGCTTGGATGTTAGAGAGCGTTTGGTGCGGGTATACTACACCCTCCCCACCCCAAGTCCTCCTGCAGGAGATCAGTCATCGGCTTCACCCCATCTCGGCCACACGTTTCCGCCATACAGACTGTTGAGTGAGTGTGCCAGTGTTAACCACGTCCCCCGTCCCAGATTGTGTCCCTACGTCCCTCCGGGCACCTGTCATGTCCTCTCGTGTCCCCCCCTCGCCCCTACCTGTAGCCTCCTGTCATGTCTACCAGCTGTAGGAGTCCCAGTATATTTCTTGCACGTGGTCTTTGTCAACACCATCCTGGCCCCATGAGGAATCTCAACATGGTCTTCGTATCCTACCTTATCTTCCTCTAGTGAGGACAGACAGCGAGCGCCTCCTCTCTTCTTTCGTAAGCTACTTTGCTTGTTCTGTCCACCCATCGCTGTCACGCTCCTTTGAACCTTCTCCAGCAGATCTGTGTCCCATCGGAGTGGGGCTGGGTGAGGGGGGGGGGTGTCTTGGGTGCTTGTTCCAGCCAGCGTGGGCCGAGTCGTACGTGTTGCATCCCATCTCGGACTGGCTGCCCTTGTACTTGGAGAGGCAGTCCTGACATTGACCAAGATATAGTTGGCGTCTCTCACGATCCTCATCACGGGATCTTCTGTTGAGGGAGGAGTGGTGGTGGCCGGGTTCCCTCCCTCCCCCCCACACTCTCTCCCCTGACGTCTGCTCCTGCCCTGTTCCTTGTTGTCTCCAGGATGCTGTCTCGTACTGTGTGTGTCTGTGTCTGTGTATGTTTGTTTGTTTACATGAATGTGTATGTTTATGAGTGTGTGCTTTTAGTTGCGGACGTGTGTGTTGTGTTTTTTTTTTTTTATTTTTTGTTTCTTTATGATTCTGTTTGTGTGTAACAGGGACAGAATGTTCACAACAGTGGGGTCTCTTCTGTTACGCTGGCGTACGTTAACTATATTGACGTGGGTGGTTATCATTCCCTCATCCCACTGGTCATTGTTAACAATACGACCCGTGGGAGGTTATCATTCACTCGCCCAACTGATCTTTGTTAACAGCATGATGACCGAAAGTTAGTTATCATGTCAGCTACGGTTGACATAACCCAAGGGTAGCAATCCTGTCTGTCGCTGGTGTCTGTTAACGGCTGTCTGCCGCTAGCGTCTGTTAACGGTTGTGTGCCGCTAGTGTCTGTTAACAGAAGTGTGGTTATCATGTGTATCACTGGTGTCTCTTTATCAGTGAGATAACCCCAAAAATATGTATTATGTGGCTGGACCACGTATTTATGGTGTTTGAACGTGTATATAACGCTGAAGGAGAAGAGGTCGATGTACATGTACCTGTCTGGGACGCGAAGGGGACGCGGTGGGTCACAGTGTCAGCTAACGGTATCACTGGCGCACCCGTTCACAGCGAACGTTTCTGCGGAGTTTCCAGTCGTGGACAAGTACAAAGGGTTCTGTACTCTGTGGTCCTGAAAACACAAGGCTGGTATATTGTGTAAATCACGTTTAACACTAGACTAATGTTCTGTGCAGTTCCGCTCAACGCAAGCCTTGTGTGTTGCATGGTCTCACTGAAAGAAAGCAACTGTATGATGTATTTCGTATCTGTACAGTAAAAGATTGAATTATGCATCACTTACTACATATAACAATAGCTGTTTAACCGGTTTATTTTTGAAACTTGATAGCACCAGTTCGGATGATATCAGATAAAGAAGATACCGGCTTGGAGGCTATCATATGTTTAGTGGAATGTGCTATCGCTATCTGTTAGAAACCAAAAGATACCAGGCAGCTTGGTGGGCTTCAGATATGTGTACTGCGTGTTTTGCCATCGTTATCTTTTGGAAAGCAAAAAGAGAACAGCTGAGAGGATAGCAGAGATAGTGGATCGGGGTGGTGGTGATGAGAGGAGGGGGTGGTTGGAGGGGCTGGGGGAGTTGGCTGGCTAGCTGGCTTCCGTTCCCAAGGTCGCTGGCTAGTCATGTTGACACGTGCTCTGGTAATAAGAAAAAAAAAAAAAGAAGTGAACGTCACACGAGGTATTGCACTCCTTCTAGCTTCTATTTCCATCCTTCAATCACATATTTAGTGGGGCTATGTTTGGCGGAGCCCCCCCCCCCCAGCACTGACTGTGGCAAAAGGGATTGTGGTTTCTCCTTCGCACAAAGCCTTTTCCAGAAAGGTGTAATTGCAAAGGACTATTTTTGTCTGGGAATTAGTGGATTAGGTTTTCAGGTTTGATGAGAATTTGGCGTTCCGGGTAGAGGTGGCGAAGGGTTTCGCTCTTGGTAAACTCCAGGGTGTTGAGATCTGGGCTTTCCACCCGGAGCTGGTGAAGGAATGTTGAGGTCTGTAAATGTGATGACCGGAGGCTGGCAGGGTCGTCTCTGGAGGCGCCCTCCAGCCCGAGGGGCCAGGCCAGTGGCCGCCCTCAAGCCATCAGGGCCAGGTCAAGAGCTACCATCCAGCCCTCGGCATCCAACAGCGACCAAATCCAATAGCCTTGGTCCAACCCAGTCTTCAGGGGGTGAAGACCTCCTTCCCCGGGCCTGCCCTCAAGTCCTCGGGGCCAGCCTAGAGCCTGCCCTCAAGCCCTCGGGGCCAGCCCAGGGCCCGCCCTCCGACCCTCTGGTATTGGGAATCAATAGTTTTCTCTGGCTCACTTGACGCTGCTTGTTGCCTCTTGCGGCCTTCTCAAGGTTTCCTCTCTCGCTCTTCCTCCTCCCCCCCCCCCCTCTCTCTCTCTCTCTCTCTCTCTCTCTCTCTCTCTTGGTGAGAGTATCGTGTTAGCCTTACCACATGGATATCGCCGTAGGTGCTCATACTGTAAGTAGGTAGGTAGGCAGGTACACTCTCTCTCTCTCTCTCTCTCTCTCTCTCTCTCTCTCTCTCTCTCTCTCTCTTCCCTGGCAGCCTCCCAACAAGTGTCATCAGTGTGTGTGTGTGTGTGTGTATGTGTGTGTGTTGGGTTCCCGCTTCTGCACTCCCTCTCCCGTATTGATTTTCTGCCTGACCCCCCCCCCTCCCTCCTGGGTTGACGGAGAGGGGCCTGGGGGCTGCTGGGGAGGTGTCTGAGGTGCTGTTGGGGGGAAAGACCTAGGGTGCTGTTGGAGAGAGAGCTTGTTGGACTTGGGAGGAGACTGGGGTGCTATTGGGGAGAGGGTCTTGTGTACTTGGGAGAAGGAAGCTTGGGGGGGGGGGACTTGGGAAGAGCCTAGGGTGTTGAGAAGGGGTCTTGAGGTGCTGGGAGAGAGGCCTGGAGTTTAAAGTTCCCCAGGGTTTAAAATGTCGCTCAGGTCCCGCTCTCCCAGACTGGTGTGCAAGGTCTACCGCTATTTAGGTCCTCACAGACCTGCAGAGGTTGTGGTCAACAGCCATTCTGTGTCTGTCTGTGTTTGTGTATGGCATGCAGACTTCGGGAGAGTAGTCTGTATACCAACTGATAGGGTGTGCTCGAGTGGTGTTTTGATTTGCGTGGGTACAGGCTACTGGGTTTGGTCTTGGTCGACCAGGCTGTTCAGTGCCGCTGCTAGCAGGCACATGTAACCATCAGCCCAGCTCTAGATACGTTACACCTTGTAGGCACATGTCCAGGGCCTCGTCTAGTTTCTCCGCCGTGCATCCTAAAGTGTCCCCGATACCCACAGGCAGTGTGTTGAGCAGTAGTCTTGGGCCACCCCCTGGTGTTCAAGGTGTACTCTTTTTTTGAAATGCGTATCGCTCCTTTATTTAAGTTTTCTGATGCATGATCGTGTGTTCTGACCCGTTTGCTGTGAGGTTTTCTCATTGCGTGCTGTGGGATGTGCGTATTTTGTCGGTGAGGTTTGTCATAGTTCGAGGGGGTTTTCTGGCGCACGTCTTTTTTGTTTTCGAAGTAGCTTCCAGTGGTTTCTAGTGTGGTTTCATATGTGTATTAGTTCTGCTAATGTTTGTATGCCTGTGCCTACTTGGTGGGACGCTACAGCTGTATTGTATAGACTCTTGAGTATTGTGTGATTAGGGTGTGGAGGGTCCGTGCTTAGGCCTGTGGTCTGCGGCTTCAAACAGGCTGGCTGACTGACCTGAGGAGCTGTGCAGTCAGCTTGGAGCCAGGCTTAGCTTTAGGGGGTTAGAGACAAGTCTCTAAAATAAGCCTAAGTTAATGGTAAGATTATTATTATTATTATTATTATTATTATTATTATAATTATTATTATTATTATAATGCTAGTATTGTTGTTAATTGCAAGTGACGTTGAAATGTATTAAAGTGAGTTATAAAGTGTCCTAAAGAGGATCATGCAAGTGATTAGAAGTGAACAAGCAGTTAGACCAGCTGATGTGCCATGAACAGTGAACTAAAGTAAAATTAAGTGTGTCTTGCACGGATTGAGTGCAATGGACTGGAAAGAGTGAAGTAAAGGCGTACTTAAGAAAACAGTACGTAAGTATTAAAGTGGAACTTTAAAGTAAACTGAAGTGGACCGTGTAAGTTGGTAAAGTGGACAAAATAAGTGCATTATAGTGGGGTACAGTGTTCTCCCCGAGTGTACCATCAGTAGTGATGAGTGGAACGGTACTATACAGTAAGTGGAACATACAAATATGCACTTTACAAATATGCACTTAAGTGGACCAAAGTATACCAGACAAGTTTAATGAAGTAGACCTAAGTGGATCAGAAAAGTGTACTGAAGTGGACCGAAGTGCACAAAAAAGTGTAATGAAGTGGCCCTAAGTAAAGTAGAAAAGTACGATGAAATGGACACAAGGGTACCAAAGTGGATCATACAAGTGCGTTCAAGTAGACCAGCAAGTGTTTAAATTAAAGTGTGTCATGCAAGTGTACTAAAGTGGACCAGTCGTGTGTACTGCAGTGAACCATACATGTGTTCGAAAGTGGACTTGTCAGATATAATGAAATGGACGATTCATTTGTGCTAAAGTGGATCATTCCAGTTTACTAAAGTGGATCATACGCATAAACTTAAGTGGACTATTCATGTGAACTAAAGTGGACAATATAAGTGTAGAAAAGTGAATTATACACGTGTACTGAAGCAGGCAACTCGGTTTCTTCTAAAGTGGACCATATAATTGTACTGTAGTGGACCACGCGGATGTACTGTAGTGCAGGTATAGCAAAGTGGATCATACAAGTGTAATAAAGTGACTATAAGTGAACTAAAGTGGACCAGGCAAATGTACAAAAGTTAGGCAATCAAGTAGAGTAAAGTAGACCTATAAGTGAAGTAAAGTGGACCACTTAAGTGCAGTAAAGTGGATTATGCACGTATGGTGAATACTTGAAGCTATTCACCTGAGCAGACGACTCAGGGTTACTAAAGTGTGCTATGTAAGTATACCAGAGTGAACCATACAAGTGTACTAAAGTGGACTGTACAAATATTCCAAAGTGGATCATATAAGTGTACTGAATTAGGCCACACAAGTAACTAGACGGTTCAAGTATACAAAAGTGGACGATGCATGTGGACTAAAGTGGATCATTCCAGTTTTCTTAAGTGGACCATACAAGTTTACTTAAGTGCAACTTACAAATGTAGCAAAGTCGACCATACAAGTGCGCAAAAGTGGACCATACAAGTGCACAGAAGTGGACCATATAAGTTTATTAAAGTGGACATTGTAGAAGTAGACCACACAAGTAAAGTTCACCACATAAGTGTTTTGATCAAACGATAGCAAACTGTGAAGTGGTGGACTTTGTAAGTGCAATGAAGTGGGTCAGACAAGTGTACCAAGAATGAAACGGTCAAAAGTACTTGTAAACCATTGTGTTAAAGTGGATTACAGAAGTGTTTGAAGTGAACGACGTTAAGTGTATTAAAGCCATATAAGTAGACTGAATTGGGCCATACAGGTGCACTAAATTAGATCGGACATTCGTACATAAGTGAAACATTTAAGTGTACTGTAGTGGATCTTACGGTATGTGTTGAAGTGGGATATGCGAATGTACTTAGACGGAACATTTAAGTGTATACTGAAGTGGGACATTCAGTTGTGCTGAAGGGGAACGTTCAAGTGTATTGAATTGGAATATTCGGTGTACTGAAGTGGAATATTCAGATGTCCTGAAGTGGAATAATCATGTGTACTGAAGAGGAATATTCAAATGTACTGAAGTGGAATATTCATGTAACTTAAATGAAATATTCGAGTGTATTGAAGTGGAATATTCAAGTGAACTGAAGCAGAATATTCAGTTGTACTGAAATGGAACGTTCAAGTGTACTGAAGTGGAACAGTTCACCGTACTGAAGTCAAGTATTTAAGTGTAATAAAGAAACATTCAGGTGTATTAAAGTGGAACATTCATGGATACTAGTTCACAGGTGTGAAAATGGACCGTTCAAGTGTTTATATTCCTTTACTAAAGTGGAACTTCAAGAGTATTGAAGTGCAGCATTCAAGTGTACTAAAGTGGAATATTTAAGTGTACCAAGATGGAATATTTAAGTGTTCTAAAGTGGAATAAACAAGGGTACTGAAGTGCAATATTCAAGTCTACTAAAATGGATTGATTTAAGTTGCTAAAGTGGAATATTCAGGTATACAGAAGTGGAGCATTCAAGGAATACTTCAGTGTACGAGATACAACGAGCAGGTGCTTTAAAGTGGAACATACAAATCTTTTGCAGTGGAACATGAAAGTGAACTATACACGCACATACATTAAGTGGACCTTAAGACTGTAAGAAAGTGGAATAAACGAGAAAATGCAGTTGTATTAAAGTGGAATAAAAGGGAGAACTTATGTTGAAGTGAGACAAAAATATATTTAAGGTGACTAAAGTAGAAATAAGTGTATGAGTGGACTATACAAGTGCACCTAGAAGTTACTATAAAGTGTGCCAAGAATGTGTTAAAGTGGAACGTATATGTACGTATATGAAAGTGAAGTGAAGTGGAAAAAGGAAGTGGACGAAAGTGAAAGTAATGTTCGGATGTGGACTAAAGTGGAAGTGAGGTAACGAAATGAATAGAAAAAGAATATACATACATTTAAGTGAATCAGAGATGGAAGAGAACTGATGTGGATGAAGAATGTACTGAAGTGGACTGAGAAGAACAAATAAGGTGGACGAAAGTGAAAGATAGTGTAAGGAAGTGGACTGATGTGGAACAAATGGAAAAAGTTAATTAAAGTGGAACAGGAATGTGTTAAAGTGGAACGCACAGGTGTTAAAGTGGATCGCACGAGGGCATAGGGGGTGGACCACGTGGAATGAGACTAAGAAACCTCTCTTCGACCTGCCTTTGGGTTGGATGTAGGGGGTTTGTAGAAACCTCAAGGACCAACCAGTGAATGGTTTATAGAAACCACGAAAATATCACTGGGTGACGGCCTCTAGAAACATATCTGGTGATCTCCGGGGGTCTTCTACCCCCACAGCACGTACTGTGAAATGTGAAATAGCTGATGGCCCCTAGAAGCCACACGGCCTAGTCTGTGTGTGGTTTCTGAAGGGAGTTACATAACCCACCTGGGAATACGAACCAGAGGAGCAGAGAGGTTTCTAGGGGTGGGTGAGGTTTGGTTCGCAGAGGCCTACCGACTGTGAAGGCCAACAGCTGGCAAGGGGTAACCAGGCCAAGGGGGGGAGGCGCAGAGACCCCCCCCCCACCAACCTCCCTTTACGCCCAGGACACGTAGGCACCCTAGACACGTACCGTGTACGTCCCACATACCCTATACGCGTAGGAAATGTACACACCCTAGACATGTACCGTATGCGTCCCACACACACACACACGTAAAGTACTGACCCAAGACACGTACCATACACATCATAGACCTACCGTATACTTCTTGCACACGTACCGTACTGTACACATCTTAGACACGTACCATACGCATCTTAGACGTACCGCATACATCCTACACGCGTACCGTACTGTACACTCACTCCCTTGATACGTATACACAAGGACCGTGTCCGATACGCGAGAGGCGTTGACGCTGGGTCCGTGCCACGTACCCTCCATACTTCCGGGTCACGTGACCCATTACCTCCAGGAAATTCTTTCAGAGAAATGTCTTTCGTTTTCCCCTCATCATTTGATGGAAATTCTTTCCCTTCCTGGCGCGGTCCGGCCCCGAGAGAGGGAGGGTCTCTCTCTCTCTCTCTCTCTCTCTCTCTCCGTGAGAGGGGAGAGCCAAGTGAGTGTGTGTGATGAGTGCCTGTCTGATGCTCTCAGCCCAGCGGCGGCGGCAGCAGCAGCAGCAGCTCCTGAGAGTCTCACTTGTACCCCCTCCCCACACCCCCACACTCCCTCCCGATTTAATCCGGGCCTGCCAGGGTGTGGGGGGGAAGGTGGGGGGGGGGGAATAACTTTATCGACCGGTAGTGTTGGTTGAGGGAGGGAGGGGGATGTTAGTAGGCCAGGGACCTGCTGACAACCCTTCCCCCCCTCTCCCCCACCTCAGCACTGGTGATGGTGGTTTTGCTGACAACACTCCTCCCACCCTCTCCCAGCACTGGTGTTGTCAGTAGACTAGGAACCTGCACTTGTATACATACATACATACATTCGTACTTACATACATATAGTGAAACGATCATGTGAAGGTGAAGAGGCAACGGCGTTCTCCAACACCTGCCTGACCCACAGACCATGATGTCGGTTGCCCTACCCTGATCCACCAGTCTGTTGTCTGTGTCGTCCACCAGCTTGTTATGGTTGTGTGTTGTGGTCCACCAGACTGTTAGGGTTTTGTGTTGTGGTCCATCAACTGTTATGTTTGTGTGTTATGGTCCACCAGACGGTTAGGGTAGTGTGTTGTGTTCCACCAGACTGTTATGGTTGTGTGTTGTGGTCCACCAGACTATTAGGGTTGTGTGTTGTGTTCCACCAGACTTATGGTTGTGTTGTGGTCCACCAGACTGTTAGGGTTGTGTGTTGTGTTCCACCAGACTGTTAGGGTTGTGTGTTGTGGTTCACCAAACTTAGGGTTGTGTGTTGTGGTCCACCAGACTGTTAGGGTTGTGTGTTGTGTTCTACCAGACTGTTAGGGTTGTGTGTTGTGTTCCACCAGACTGTTAGGGTTGTGTGTTGTGGTCCACCAGACTGCTAGGGATGTCTGTTATGTTCCACCAGACTGTTATGGTTGTGTGTTGTGTTCCACCAGACTCTTAGCGTTGTGTGTCGTGGTCCACCAGACTGTTAGGGTTGTGTGTTGTGTTCCACCAGACTGTTATGGTTGTGTGTTGTAGTCCACCAGACTGTTAGGGTTGTGTGTTGTGTTCCACCAGACTGTTATGGTTGTGTGTTGTGGTCCACCAGGCTGTTAGGGTTATGTGTTGGGGTCCACCAGACTGTTAGGGTTGTGTGTCGTGTTCCACTAGACTGTTAGGGTTGTGTTGTGGTCCGCCAACCTATTATGGTTGTGTGTTGTGGTCCACCAGACTGTTGGAGCTTCCTGTGTATCGATGCAGTAGACTGTTGAGGCAGTCATTTTATATGTGTATTTATGTGTAATCATTATTAAGCTGTGATTGTGTGTGTCGGTGTCACAACTATTATTATGTCTCTTGTTCCATTTGCCTGTTGGGTGTGGGCGTCCGGTAGAGAGAGAGAGAGAGTCGGTTGAAAGTAAGAGTGAGAGAGAGAGAGAGGGAGTGAGTGAGAGGGAGAGAGAGAGAGTGGGTGGTGGCGCCTGGTGGATCTGGGTCAGGCCTTGGTGTGGTGTGGCGGCCAGGGTCGTTGTGTACACACGGCTCACGCGCGCGCGCCCTCACACACACACACACACACACATACACACACACACACACACACAAATACATTTAATCCAAGTATCGTGCATTTTGCTTTTACTAATGTACATTTTGTCGTATCCCCCCATATGTAAAGTGAAGCTTAATTATTAAGTTTTGTAGAGAACCGCTGATGAGCTGAAGCTTGAGTATATTATTAAGCTGTTTCTTTTTTCCCACAGGTAAGTTGAAGGGTGAGGGTTGCGGCGCGTGGCGTAGGCCTACTTCTGTGGGTAAGATAGTGTGAACCCTCTAGGCCTATGTGGTTATACTATTAACCTTATTGCACCTTCCTCCCCAACCTTCCCTCCAGCCACGGAAGCTTATGATTATATATATATATATATATATATATATATATATTTGTAGGTGTGGATGTATATAGTTTATATGTATTAACTTTTTTTTTTAGGATTTAGTATTTGTTTACTCTGGGTCTCGACGGTACGACCCTCCCACCCCCCGAGCACGACGGTACCTTGAGAATGACGGTACGACATGTGATCACGACGGAACGACCCTTGAGTGTCATGACCTGGCCCTTGACTTGGCCCTCGTACCCATTGATTCCCCTCGTATTGCTCAAGGGCCGTGCCATTGTGCTCAGGCGTCGCTCCAGTGTGTTCATGGGTCTTGCTGTCGTATTCAGGGGGTAGCTCCAACGTTCCTCCCGTCGTGCTCCTGGGGTCCGTTGTTGACGCCATGTTGAGGAAGATACAGTTAATGTGGGAGGCCGAGTGTGTCGGGAGTGCGTTGTTTAGGGTGCGTAGTGGGCGGGGTGGTGCGGGAGCCAAGGACAGAATGTTTTGCGGCAGAGCTGTGGTGGTTGGTGAGACTTGCGGCAGAGCTGTGGTGGTTGGTGAAGCTTGCAGCAGAGCTGTGGTGGTTGATGAAGCTTGCAGCAGAGCTGTAGTGGTTGGTGAAGCTTGCGGCAGAGCTGTAGTGGTTGGTGAAGCTTGTGGCAGAGCTGTGGTGGTTGGTGAAGCTTGCGGCAGAGTTGTGGTGGCTGGTGAAGCTTGCGGCAGAGCTGTGGTGATTGGTGAGACTCGTTACTCATACCAACACATACACATACGTACGGGTTGAACTTGATTCACTGTCGGGTCCGCTCAGGTTCGAAACCAAGGCGCGGCATTGGGTCCCCTGCTAATTCCAACTGTTCATCCTCCTCTTCTGGCTGGTTGATATATGGGTACATGCCTTAAGCTGGTGTGTGTGTGTGTGTACACATAAAAGTAAAGACATAGTACAAATAAACAAGGTCAAGAGACGTGGGCAACACAAGTGTAAAACTCTCTCGCTGTAACACACAAGTATTATAAATGACACACACACACACACACACACACACACACACACACACGGTAGGCAAAAGTGTTCGTAGAAAGACACCCACGTGGGCTAGTAGTAAAATGCCCAGAAATGGAGTGACCTGCACAGGAAATCAAGCAAACGAAATGTCTTAACGTCGAAACGAACCTTTAGGAAGGGGAAGGGGTAGAATCACGCGTTGCTCATGGCTCAGAATACACAGTAGGAGGGAAAATGAAGGCTGGGCGGAGGTGGAGGGTGGTCGGGTTTATCCCCAGATTGAAAGATAGTCTGTATATTTTTAGAAGGACCTGTGGTGCATATGACGGTTCTTTCAGGCTGTACGTGATAGGAAAAGTGATTGGAAATTATGCGTTGTTGTTCGGATGGTATACCATCCTCCGATAAGATACGAGCCGTATCAAAGTCTCGGTTATAATGAAGGCATATCAGCGTGGTACAGGGGGCGGAGCCCTTGAGTGCTGATGTGAAATTTATCGTAAATGGGGATTTTGACTGAGAGCAAATTCAAGTGGGGAAGTCTAGATCCGCGTGCGGGGAACAGATACATTGGGGGTTTGAATTATTAGCTGTTTAGGATCCTAGACCTCACTGGACCAGGGAATGAGTGAATGCTTGAAAAGGTGGAACTTCTCATGTGAGAGGCGGCCAGGGCACGGAAAACAAGAGGTCCGGCACAACGAAGCTGGTGGAGTTGTGTGAAGGCAGAGTGAACGCCAGCCTTAAGGGGAAAAAAGAAGAGATGGGTGGGTGGACTGCGTGTTCTTGAACTAGAAGACATTTGACATTGTCCTCCGCTGAAGGCTGACGAAAAACTGGATTTCCAAGCAACCATAAGAGGAGGAGGAGCAGGAGGACTTTAGATACACTGAAATTACCTGAGCGAAAGGGGTCAGAGGACGCAGTGGGAAGTCAGACCTTCTGCTACCTGGATGAAATGAAGGAGTGGCGTCCCGCAGGGCTCAGTCTTGGGGCCACAGGTATTCATGTGTTCATGCACTGCGCTTGACTTGCCAGGATCGAAATCCTGACTCAGTGTAGGTACGGTTGATGCCAGCGTGTTGAGAGAAATGAGGAGGACCCAGAGTTGCGACAGCGTACGGGGAGACGTAGACAAGCTGCTGTAGATAGTCAGGTACATGGGCTAATGATGCTCCACTCAGCCAGATTGATGAAGATGGAACACAGCGTAATGAAGGTTGGCTTTCACTCTCAACCCGCTCGGACCAGACCAACAGATTCCTACTCGCTCTTCAGAAGGACTTTGGGGTTGACGTAGCACCCAGCAATTCGTAAGTACACCACACAATGAAAATTGTCAAGGTAAACTGTGTATTAGTTAGTGTCAGAATTGTCCGCAAGCACATGGATAAGGTGCAGAGTGAAAAAAGGAGTGTTAATTGCGTATATTAGACCCTGGTTTGGTTATGTGTGACCAGTCGGATCACGCCGTTTGAGGTAATTGAGATTGGCTTTGAAAAGGACCCATAGAAGGCAACAGTAACAGTACCAGAAGGGAGTGAGTTGTGCTACAAGGGGGAGGTCAGCTGTCATCACTTGCCTACACTAGAAGAGACTAGGAGGAGAGAGAGAGAACACGTCATTACAGCATTCAAATTCAGCAGTCGATTCGCCAGTGTCTGTACCGAGCAGGTGTTTGCAACAGCGGGGACCTCGCAGCCACAGCGCACAAGCAAGCGAACAAGGCCAGAGAGGAGACGGAAGTGGCGAGAGAAATGGTTTCTGCCGTGATGACAGACGCCCAGGACCGAAGGAAAGTGAAGAGACAGTAAATGTCGAAGGCAAGAACAGTCGACGAGGTGGGGGGGAAACCTGCTGCCCAGTCCAGCCCAAGTAGGTAAGGACGACGCGTACCCTCTCTCTCTCTCTCTCTCTCTCTCTCTCCAGCACAAACACAACAACACGCCCTCTGCTCCTCCCGGCGGATTCAATGGTGGGTATCGGTAATCGATAATCCCTCCTCCTCCCCCCCTTTCCCTCGAGCTACAAGGCGGACACTGATCAATAATTGCGCGGGTGATCCCCTGCGTTAGCAGTACCACATTTCTGCCCGACTTTAAAATTCTGTGAAAGTTCTTTGTGTTTGGCATTGTTGTGGTGGTGGCGGCCTTTGGGTGGTGTTGTTGCGGTGGTGGTGCTAAGTCTTCTTCGGGTGGTCCTGCCGCTTGTGGTGGTCTTGGGCTGCTGTTTTTGCCGTGGTTAAGGGTCTGACATGCTACTTTCTGTATTTCCGGGGGGGGGGGTCTAGGCTGCTGCAGTTGTGGTGGTGGTGGTACTGTAGCCCGCTGTTGTTGCAGTGGTGGTGCTGGTGTGTTCGTTTTGTTGTTCCTCCGTACTTTATGGACGGTGTTCGAGTTTGTTTTGGTCGGTGTTGCCCGGGATTCGGTAATTTGTGTTGTTGGCAGCTACGCCATTGCCTCTGTTGGTGTTTCGTGAATTTTGTTTTGCCTTTTTGATATTTATTTTTCCTCTAGTGAATACCTTGTTAATGTTGTTTTTGCAATTCCTCCTCCAAGTATTTGTTACGACGTTGTTCTTGTTTCCTTGAGTTACGGCTTGTTATTTTTATTAGTACTTTTTTCCTTGTAATTCTTAAATACGTTTTTGTGTCTTGTTTTTCTCTTCTGAAGTAGTGGTAGTAGTAGTTGTAGTGGCTTGTGGTGGGGGGGGGGCTGTAGTAGTGGTTGGTGGAGGATCTTTCGTGGTAGTGGCGGCTTGTGGTGGTTATATGTTGGTGGGGGGGGGGGGGCTCTAGGGGTGGTGAGATGGTTTTGGAGGGTCTGTATTGGTGATGGCGAATGGAGGAGGATCTTTGGTGTTGGCGGCAGGTGAAGGAAGGCCCGTGGTGGTG
Source organism: Panulirus argus (assembly GCA_038088735.1). Classification (NCBI taxonomy): domain Eukaryota; kingdom Metazoa; phylum Arthropoda; class Malacostraca; order Decapoda; family Palinuridae; genus Panulirus; species Panulirus argus. The sequence continues at coordinate 17,865 of JAYMFT010114404.1, forward strand.
ATGCGTTGATGGAGGGCCCGTTGGTGGTCTTATGACCTTACACACCGGTTGGCCTGGTCACCTCATCTGACCTTAAACTAGACCTGGTCATCACCCCCTCAGACATTACGCCTCTTGACTTCATTTGTCTTCCCGACGTCATACTAATCGACTATATCGAGCCGTGTGACGTAACGCCGTTGACCTCGCCAGCCCAGCTGACGTCACACTTGCCACCCCCTTCTGATGACGTCAGACTGGCTGACCTCATGGCGCTGACGTTGGCATCTGGATCGACTCCATCAACCGCTGACGCCGACCTTGTGACGCTTGTCCATCTAGATTATTGGTGTTGGCTGTTATGAATATGGCGTAGCGTGGGTAGCGCCTCTGGGACTGCCACTGGTGAACTTGGCACCTCCAGAGAGTGCCACTGGTGAGCTCGGCATCCCCTGATAGTGCCACTTTTGAGCTTAGCACCCCCCCTGAGAGTACCGCTGGTGAGCTTGGCACCCCCTGGCAGTGCCACTGGTGAGCTTGATACCCCAGAGTGCCACTGGTGAGCTTGGTACCCCCGGAGAGTGCCATTGTTGAGCTTGATACCCCCGGAGAATTCCACTGGTGAGCTTGGCACCTCCCGAGGGAACCAATGGTGAACCTGGCACCCCCAGAGAGTGCTATTGGGTGTACATCATTACAAGTTCCTGTGGTTCCAAGTATGAGGTGGAGGAACTCATAGTTTGAAGTACAGGTAACAGGTTGTGTTGTATGTTGGTGAGTACCAGGAAGCAAGGGTGCGTGTTGGTGAGGACCAGGAACTTGGGGGATGCGTATTGATGAGGACCAGAAACGTAAGGTGTGCGTCGGTGAGGACCAGGAACCCGGGGTGCGTGATGGTGAGGACCAGGAACCTTAGGTGCGTGTTGAAAGGGAGGGGAGGGGAGGGGAGGGGGAAACTGACCTGGTTATTGATCCTGGCAACCCTTACCCCATTACACACACACACACACACACACACACAGGTGTGTTAGATCGCCGTACTGGAGGGTCAGGTCGTTGCGTTTGGGCGTTATTATGGGCTAGGTCGTCTCGGTGGTCAGGGTTTGGTGCCAACCAGGAAAGTAGTACTTCAGCACTGTAGTATAAGGTACTTCACACTTTTGTTAAGCGATTTGTACTTCACACTTTTAGTATAAATTGCTTAACACTATTGTATGAATGTGTTAAATGTATTCACTCCCTCATATACACCAGTGTATTAAGCTCTCTTACTTGAGGCGCTGCTTGTAAATTATAAATGAATTTGTAGATTGGCGTGGTGTGGTGTATGCTAGCCGCTGGCAGCACAGCCCTGTGGATCAGGCTTGACCCCGTGATCTCGCGAGTCCGAGACTTGACCATTAACCCCCCCCCCTCTCGTTGGGAGGCTGTTGACGTTAATTATTCACGTCTGTTCCGCTTGGCTGTTGCCTGCAGCAGCAGCAGGAGACCGCCCTAACATCTGCTCCTTTGTCCACGTAATTACTGGTTTTTTGTATTATTCTGTTTAATGTCAGACGAGGGGGTTGTGGGGGGGGGGGAGTTGGAATCGGTGATCTACCAAGCTGTTCATACCAAAGTGGTGTTCTTCCCCCCCCCCCCCACACACCGCGTGGTTGTGGGGTGCATCAGAGCATTCCTATCCTAAGGGGTTTTGTGGATAGAGGATGGGGGCCAAGTTGAGGTCATCCCGAGACTGTGGTCCAGTACTAGACTCTATCCAGGGGTTGGCTTGTGGTGTACAACTATCCCAGTCCACCAACTCTCACATGGTCGGCACGTCGGACAACCACGAACTGGCTCACATTGTATGTGACGTGTAGAGTGACTGTAGGTTGTGTTTTGTGTTGTATGTGACGTATAGAGTGACTGTAGGTTGTGTCTTGTGTTGTATGTGACGTGTAGGGTGACTGTGGGTTATCTCCTTTGTTGTATGTGACGTATATAATGACTGTAGGTTGTCTTATGTTGTATGTGACGTGTAGAGTGACTGTAGGTTGTGCCTATGTTGTATGTGACGTGCAGAGTGACTGTAGGTTGTGTCTTATGTTCCATGTGACGTATAAAGACACTTTAGATTATATCTGTGTTGTAGTTATCCTAGACATGTTGTGGAACCCGGCTACATTTGCTGTAGAACCTCTGCAATACGCTTATTGTAGAAACCTGCTTTGCTCCCGCTTTTGAACCCTAGCTGCACTCGTGCTGTAGAACACTGCTTGTACTCTCACTGTATAAAGCCTCGTTTGCTCTGCGACTATAGAAGCTCTGGATCACTGTAGGTTGTTATCTTCTTAATTCGTTGAATTGTGTCGCACTGTAACTGTTGAACCCCCCCGTAGCACTTACTGTAGAACTCCTTCGTACTCATACTGTAAAACCCGACTGTCCAGTCTAGAATATGGCTGTACTCTGACTGTAGAATCCTGGGGTACTCTTGTCGTGGAAGTTCCCACTGTAGAACCCCCGCTGTATTCTCACTGTAGAACCTTTACCGTACTCTCATTACGCAGTTCCGTGGACAAACCCACTATGGCAGGACTTGACAAGTCGTAATACTGAACGTTATATCGCGGTCCATAGTCTCTTCCATACATTACTGCAGAGGACTGATGTGTGTTGGGCATGGCGGAGCGTGTACCATACTGCTGAGCCATAGTGAGTCTGCTGTGCCTGCCCGCCCCTGAATGAGCGTGATGTACCTGACCGCCCCTGAGTGAGCGTGATGTGCCTGACTGCCCCTGAGTGAGCGTGATGTGCCTGACCGCCCCTAAGTGAGCGTGATGTGTCTGTTCTCCTCTTAGTGAGCTTGGTGTGTCTGTCTGGCTGGCCTGTAGTGAGCGTTATGTACCTGACTGCCCCTTTAGTGAGCGTGATGTGTCTGTTCTACCCTTAGTAGGCCAGGGGTGCCTGGCTGCCCCTTATTGAGCGTGTCTATTCTACTCATAGGAAGCCATAGGAGGCTTAGTTTATCTGGCTGAACCTGGGTGTGATTCTTTTTTTATGGGATGTGGGGCGCATTTAGTAGGCTTATTATGCTTTTTCCCTATAGAGAGCGTGATGTGCCTAGTCACCCTCGAGTGAGATTATAGCGTCCAGCCGCTTGCCACATATTCAGAGTTAACAACAATTTTATTATGGTATGGTAATTTATGGTCAGTGTTTTAGTAGCCTGTGTGTTTGGTACCCTTCTAGTGAGTCTTATGAATCTGGATACCCCATAGTAAGCGCGATGTTTCGTTGGGGCCCTATAGTAATCATGATGTGCTTGGGCGCCCCTAATTGAGCATGTGTGCCTTAGGCGCCCCTTAACGAGCGTGGTGTGCTGGGGCTTTTATTAGATAGGGTGATGTGCTTTGTGGCCTCCCCAAATGAGTATGATGTGTCTGGTGGCCCCTTAGGGAACGCGATGTACTTGGCGGCCCTTGAGGGAGCGTGATGTGCTTTCTGGCCTCTCATTGAGCGTGATATACCTGGCGGCCCCTGATGGAGCGTGATCAATTTTGCGGCCCCCGATGGAGCGTGATCTACTTGGCGGCCCCTGATGGAGCTTTATGTGCTCTGCGGCCCCCGAGGGAGCGTGATGGGCCAGGGCGATGCATGGTAGGTTAGAACACTGGGTTAACTCCCCTCCCCTCACGCCTGCCTCTCTCTGCTCACATCCTCTTTAAAGGGGCACGTGTGGTGGTGGTGCTGGCATTGTTGTTGGAGATAGTGGTGGTGCGATTGGCATTGTGTTTTTTTTTTTAGAGATGGTAAGGTTCTGCTGACGTTCTTGTTGTTGTTGTTGGTAGTAGTGCTGCTGGCGTTGTTGGAGATGGCGGTGTTGCTTCTGGTATTATTGTTGGAGATGGTGGTGGTGATGCTCGGTTCTTATTGGTGATGGTGGTGCTCCTGTTTGGCATTTATGTTGGTGATTGCAGTGGTCATGCTGGCATTGATGTTGGTGAGGATGAAGGTGCTGTGGGGTTGGTGTTGGAGATGGTGATCATGTTTCTGTCAAGATGTAGGGCAGTGATCGTGCTTTTTTTTGTATTGATGTTGGAGATGCTCTTGGCATTATTGTTGATGGTTGTAATGCTAGCATTAGTGTTGGAGATAATGATGGTGCTGCTGGCACTGAGTTTAGAGATAATGGTGGTTACATTTGTCATTATTGTTGGAGAAAATGGTTTCGCTGCTAGCATTGGTATTGAGGATGGTGGTGGTGGTGGTGATAGTTCTGCTAGCATTGCCGTTGGAGCCCTGCTGGTGGTGGTGGTGATGGTGATGGAAGAGGTGGAGGGAGGGGCGGCGGACCGTGTCAAGGGAGGCCCCTTAGTATTGATCTGTTGCTGTTCTTGTTCTTGTTGTGGTATCTCCTGTTCTTGCTGCTGCTATTGGTGGTGCTGCAGTAGCTGCTTTTTTTTGCGGTAGATGTTTTTGTTGGTGCTGCAGTAGGCGCTTTTCTTGGTGTTACAGTACCTACTGTTGTTGGTGTTAACTGTACCTACTGTTGTTGGTGTTAACTGTACCTACTGTTGTTGGTGTTAACTGTACCTACTGTTGTTGGTGTTAACAATAGCTGCAGTTGGTGTTACTGTTGCTGCCGTGCTGTTGGTCTAACAGTGATTGCTGCACTGTTGTTTCCTAATCTGCTGTGGACCTGTCCTAGTTATTGGTGATCTTGTTCCTTTATCTGTTGTCTTTTTTTTTTTCCCTTATCGCTGGTACTTCTGTTATTACGATGTATTTTTTTTTCTGTTGCTGCATTTATTTATGGTCATGGCGCTGTTTTCGTTGCTGTTGTTTTAGCTGCTGTTATTGCTGCGGCCCCAAACAGCCAATTTGAGGGGTGTCCGTAGGCTTGCTGACGCGCGGCCTCGCATACCAAGATTGTGGTGGTTCGGCAGGCCAGCTGCGGGCCGCGGCCTCACACAGCCTGAATGATCAGAGGAGCCATAGTGCCATTGATCCCACGCCGAGCTGTGCGGGGGTAGAAGCGAGCAGCCCCCGGAGCCACCGTAAGATGTGCATGAAATTAGGCCATGTTTGCTTGATCGACAGCTGCCCCACATGGCTGTCCCGGCACTTGTGTGGGGCCGTGCTTGTAGCCCTGGCCTCCCCTGATGGCGCATGGCGGATGTGACCGAGTTGAGTAACACCTCAGTATTCACCCACGGCAACGCAAGGCTGTCCCACGCCATCCTCTTAAGCTGCGGTCACATCCTGGGTGTGACCTTAACTCCCACGCACCTGGGAGCCACCGGTCCCAGGCACTGGGGTGCCACACCAGGTGGGAGGAGGGCGCGTGGCGCGGCCAAGGTCCTCTTCCTCTCCCCCTCCGGGTTAGTCACGCCATCCATGCGCGAGGGTGTCCCGAGGGGGGGGACGTCGCAGTAACGCCAGAAGATCTCAGAAGGACCTTGGAGACAACCACCGCGTCAAGGAAGTCGGGGTGTAACGGGGGCGGCGTGACAAGCGTCGTAACGTCACGCCTCGAGCACGACGGTTACGGCCCCCTTCCGGTGGTCATGGCCTGGGCTAGTGCCCTGACCTTTTTTAAGGGTCGGGGGCATATAAAGGCCGGGGACCATCGTCATACCCCAGAGGTCGTCGGACCATTGTGCTCAAGGATGTTGATTTAAGATCGTCTTGTTCAGGTGTAGGGGGTTGTGGGTGCTTGTGACTCACACGAGAGAAAGGGAGAGAGGTAAAGAATGAATCAGCTGGGCAAGTATGTGGCCTGATCATCAGTTGCTTCAGGTGTCCGTGTCAGGCAGGCGTGAGGAGAGCAGTGCCGCCTCACACAAGGGGTCTGGCCAGGCTCCTTCCTCTTTCCTCCTCCTCCTCCTCAGATTGGTAAAAGATGTAAACACAGACCGCAGCTGCGGCACGGTAATCTCCCCCTCACAGACTACACCTAGAGTCAACACAGCCCTCGACTTGACCACAGAAAGCATTTTTTTTTTTTTTTTTTTTTTTTTTTTTTTTTAAGGCGAGAAATTCCAAGACCGCCGGATGTGTCCACGTTCTTGGTCTGGTATGTCGGTGAAACGTACGCCGTTTGAGCTGACGAGAGAGACTTGTGTAGCCTTTAATAAAGGGTTCCTCCCACATACCTTACGACGGTTTCGGAGGTCTTCTACACCCCCCCCCCCACAGCTGGATCCTGGATCTTCTCTTGCCTTACGATGGTTTAGGAAGTCTTCTATACCTCCTCCTCCCCCTTAGTTGGGTCTTCCTCCTCCCCCTTAGTTGGGTCTTCCCCCCTCCCCCTTAGTTGGGTCATCCCCCCTCCCCCTTTGTTGGGTCATCCCCCTCCCCCTTAGATGGGTCTTCCCCCCTCCCCTCCCCCAGTACCAGGTATGAGGCTCCTGGAATCACGAACCCTCGTCCCCGGGGTCCTACTATCGCCTGGCCTCACCTGTTGCAGCCCCTCACGTTGCTGCGGCAGGACACGTCCCGGGACCTGCCACCGGACGCCTCCACTCGTTCCCTTCCCCCTCCCCCCCCTCCCCTACCCTAGGGACGTGTGGTACACCGACCTGCCCCGGGGGACGTGTTGGACACCAGCCTGGACCGTGGGACGCCGGCCTGGACTCTGGGACGCTAGCCTGTACGAGGAGGATGTTTGGGGACACTACCCTGGTTGGCGTAAGGGGGGCGTGTGGGACACCATCCTGTCCCGGAGGACCTTGTGGGACACTATCCCGGACACTGGACCGGTGTAACATTTCATATCCACCCCTCCCTTTCCCTCCAGTCATTACTACATGTATAATTTTCAATCCCCTCCCCAGTTATGATTATACGCATAATAGAGACTTCCCTTGAATTATTTCCACTCCCCCAATTGCCATATTACGTATAATATGCACAAACCCCCCACCCCACCCCCTTCCTAAACTACGTTTGCATACTCTTAGATGTATATATAGAGAGAGGAACGCGTAGCGACGCCCAGAGACGAGCAACACAAGACTCGGGTAATTTATGAAGGATAATTGAAGCTGTGTATCGCTTGAAGGTCAACTCGGTAATTAAGTTACTCTTTCCTATGTAGGCCACCATAGCACGCGCTTCTCTCTCTCTCTCTCTCTCTCTCTCTCTCTCTCTCTCTCTCTAGGACATTTGAGATAATCTATAGATATTTTTCGTATCATTTATCATACAAGAAACGTACCTGCAGCTCAGGCAGAGTGTCTCGTCCGCCCAGTTTGAAGACTCGAAGAGTTGCACTTACCTCTCTGTTGGATGACCGTTACGCTGCCTTCTGTTGCAACAGAAAAGTTGGTCACCGTTGACGCAGAATGGCTAATAACATGCTTGGCGAAAATCGATTTTCTTTGCACTCATCCTTTACACTATCAGTATAATGCCGCTGACTTAAAGATTAAAAAATCTTCGACTTAAAAATTAAAAAATCTTCGACTTAGAAATCAAAAAATCTTCGACTTAAAAATTAAAAAATCTTCGACTTAAAAATTAAAAAACCTTCGACTTAAAAAAAGAATAAAAAATCTTCGACTTAGAAATTAAAAAATCTTCCACTTAGAAATTAAAAATCTTCGACTTAAAAATTAAAAAATCTTCGATTTAAAAATTTAAAATCTTCGACTTAGAAAATAGAAAAAATGTTTGACTTAAAAATTAAAAAATCTTTGACTTAAAAATTAAAAAAATCTTCGACTTAAAAATTAAAAAATCTTCGGCTTGAAAAGTAAAAATCTTCGACTGAAAGATTAGAAAAATCTTCAACTTAGAATTAAAAAATTTCCAACTTAAAAATTTAAAAATCTTTGAACGAATAATACTTGCGTGTCTGTACGTACATCCATGTTCCCGGCAGGTTTTCCGTTACGTTTTCAGTTCCACAGAATATCACACAACGGTCCACAGTAAACACAGGCACCAACCACTTCCTAGACCACGGCATTAGTCGCTTATGTTGGTGGCTAGGGATGGGGAGAGGTGGTATACGGTATGGCCTGCAGCCCCTATACCCTGCTGACACAATGCCCGGGCCACACACTACCTTACCACACCTGCCCAGACCCACCACCACCACCAGCACACAGTTGCCACTCACTATTCTTTTTTAGTTTGTAAGTACCGGATCAGACTCTAAAATGTACCAAAATAAACACACAAAAAAGTTACCTTATTAAAAGAACCTTTTTTTAGCACAGTCGTTTTCTTAACTCTTACAAAATATATAAATAAATTGCCATAAACACAGTGAAAATGTGGACGCGACAACCGAACACGATCCTTTGAATGAACTAGGAAATTGCTCGTCTTGATCGACAGGCACCTTGTTAACTCCTGGCCTGCTGTCATCTAGGCTAGACAGAAATGCTTGAGGCAGACTTAATGTGAGCGACTGCACGCTTGATTTTTATTAAATTCTTGGTCAAGGAAGTATTAACAACCTCAACATAACTGTGATTATGGGAGCATGTGTTATAGCACCCATTGGGTTATATTAAACAAGTAGACTGGGGTAGTAGATAATGTGTGTCCTGTGCACTGGGGAGCAGGTTGTTTTACATATTGAGTGGGGAGTGAAAACCCAGGGCAGTGTATAATGGCCTGAGACGCGACGGTACGACCCTTGGGTATAAATGGCCTGAACGCGACGGCATGACCCTTGGGTATAAATGGCCTGAGACACGACGGTGGGACCCTTGGGTATAAATGGCCCGAAACGCGACGGTGCGACCCTAGGGTATAAATGGCCTGAGACGACGGTACGACCCTTGGGTATAAATGGCCTGAGACGACGGTACGACCCTTGGGTATAAATGGCCTGAACGCGACGGCATGACCCTTGGGTATAAATGGCCTGAGACGACGGTGCGACCCTTGGGTATAGATGGCCTGAGACGCGACGGTGCGACCCTTGGGTATAAATGGCCTGGCCGTTGACCCAAGGGGTCGCGTCCCAAAGGGGCGAAGAACCCGAGGCCGTGTGGGCGCCTCACCTGGGTATAGAATCCGATCCTGTGCAAGCGTGGCTCATCCTTGTGTACCCCCGCCCGCCCGCCGCTATTTCTGTTGGTTGGTGCATCACGGCCGTCCACCTGCTTGACGGATTGTGGGAAATAGCCCCTTCTTTCCCCTGAACAGTACGTACGTACGTACGTATGGGGAAATATATATAGAAGCTATGATGGGGCGATGGACTTTTGGGAAGTGGCTATATATAGAGAGGGAGCCAGCGACCCAGCCCGGAGTACGCCGGGAGAGGGGGAGACATATCTGCAGCATCTGGCTTCTGGCCAAGATGGTGGGGGGAGGGGAGGGGAGAAGGTCGTTGTGTCCTTGTGGGCGTGAGGATTGAGGGGGGTAGGGGGGGAAAGTGAGCACATATGCCCCTCTTGCCCTGCGCCTGTAGCCAGCCAGGCTAGGCTCTCGGCCTCAATGACTCCTGTGACTATATTGATTTTTGGTCCTCTCCCTCAGCCCTCCCCTCCCCCCCACTCTCTCTCTCTCTCTCTCTCTCTCTCTCTCTCTCACATGTTTTCGCATGCAATTTTATAGAATCGCATTCCAGTTCACACACACGCGCATATATATATATATGTAGTATAATCTCACAGGAAATACATATGTATTTCACGTGTGCATTGTGAATCATCGTGTGTATATATATATATATATATATATATATATATATATATATAGATAGATAGATAGATAGATAGAGCCCCCGC
>JAYMFT010114405.1:0-13425 GCA_038088735.1 Panulirus argus
GCGAGTCTAGTGTGCCCTCTCTCTTTCTCTCTCTCCCTCTCTCTCTCTCTCTCTCTCTCTCTCTCTCTCTCTCTATCTATCTATCTATCTTTCGCTCAACCGTACCCCATGGCAAAACGTTCTCGCATGTGCTCCTACACTCTCTCTCTATCTCTCTGTCTCTCTCTCACACACACACACACAGAAAGAGAAAAAGGAGAAAAAAAATATTCATCAAAATGAAATATCTAACGTGGCAAAAAAGCGCCAGTGATTTGGAGTCATACAAGGCTAATTTGACGCAAAGGACCCGGACGCACCAAATGAAAGACAACACGACGCCTCCGAAAGTGCAGCACCAGTGGCATTCTCCCTTGGGGTAGGAGACTCTCTCTGCAGAGTGATCAGAATATTAATGCTCACATAAACCGGAGGGCGTCCCACTGGTTGGCTAGCTAGCTAGCTGCCTGGCTAGTTAACTAGCTAAGCTAGTCTGGTGGACTCGCTATACCAGACGCCCCTGCTTGATAAGAGCCAGAACTTAAGACTCACCCTTGCGATGTGGAATCGAAGTGGAGTGGTGGAACGGGGGACATCTGGTCCACCAATTGGGGTGGATGGGGCGGTAATTAGGAGACCTCTGATGGCTTGGGCCTTGTTTCGCGTCGGGGGTAATTGCGTTGTTAAAGGTGATTCAAAGTGACGCAACAACAGACTTTATATTCCCTTGCTTGTGATAGACAGTTGGTTGTTTCTGGAAACGACTATGACTTTCGTTTATGTGATTTCATAATGTTGTATGTGTGAGGGTGTTTGGGGCACCAGGTGAGCTGTGGGTAGTGGCAGATGTTAGGGGGTAGTGGCGCGACTAGTTGGTGGCAGGTAGTGGCAGATAGTGGGAACTGGTTTCAGTGAGCGGTGGTAGATGGACGCTGGGGTGGTAGACAGTAGTGAGCAATGATAGGTGGAAGGGGTAGTGGTTCCGGAAGCTAGCAGGTAGTGGCATCTAGGACAAAGAGTGCTTGTGGGACGGCAGCAGGTAGTGGCATCTGGGAGAAGTAGTACTAGTGGGTAGTGGGCACTGGTGGTTGGGAAAGGGGGTAGTGGTGCAAATGGGTGAAGGGTAGTAGTGATAACTATTAGAGAGCAGTGGGTAGTAGGGGATCGCTGTGCTAGTGTGGTTAGTGGTGCTTGTGTTTAGTGACCAGAACATCTCTAAGAAACAGGAGTTTAAAGAATTCTCCGAGAATCACTTCATCCGTTCCTGTTAAGCTTTTTAAGCTGAGGTAAGCACAACCGTCCCTGGGATCTTTATTACCCGGGAATATACCGAAGCATACTTTAATTTTCCCCAAACAGTTTTATTCACCTTGAAAGTAATATTCCGTCTAAGATATACCATTTTCATTGATGTGAAGACACACTAGCATTTTATTCAAACGACTAACTCAAAAAATAATTGACAGCTTCAAATGGAATTAAACTCTGGCCACTCGAAATGGTTTTAGACTCTTGCGTGCTTATGCAAATGAAGCACTTTGGTACACTCTACCACAAGTTTGGCTAACCATGGGTTAATATTTCTGTCTACCCTTTAACGTGGCACGTCAACATTTCATTACTATTGACCATTTATCAACATTATGATAATAATAAAGACATGCAATTAGTATATTTATTGTTACGTATGTGTAAGTCTGTCGTGTCAATAATTAACGTGAACACAACGGAAAATTCGTAATACTTAGGTCATGATGAGATGTTCCCCTCTCTTTTGGCTTTTCATATTAAGTCGGGTCAATCTGAAAATAACTAATATAACTGGGAACTTTTCACAGTAGATAGGAAATTATATTATTATGATAACTAGGAAAAAAAAAAAGTAGTCAGGAAACTGGGAAATTACGGTAAAAAAAAAAAAAAGGGAAGGATATTAAGCAACTACCGTCATTACTGAGGCAAATGACACAGGGAAACACATTTCCCTCCAAAATTAGAATTTCTCATGAAGAGCCAGGCTTGCCATGCATCCTGGAGTCCCCTGTCTTTCGTCCCTTCCCCTCCTCCCATCTTCCTCAACTGCCTCTCTCTTCCCCACTTTACTGGGAACCAATCACTCTCCTCTCTTCCTACTCGTACACATGCCTTATACCATTCATAAAAAACTTCTCACTGCTTCTAGCAGCTTACCTCCTACACCATACATTCTTATGACCTTCCACAAAGCATCTGTGTCAAGTCTATCATATGTCCTCTCCAGATCTTCCTCCCGTCTGGATTTAATTAAAAACAAACAAGAATGTTGGGGTTTAACATGCCGCAAATGAAAACTACAAGACGAAGGATGTAAGTGTTACTCCAAAGAGCGCTGTATTCATGACCCCATTTACAATAAGCTTTTCCAGTTCTGGTGGAAAAAAGGAAAAATGTAAATTTTAACCACATACAAAGAAGAGCAACAAAACCAATTTCGCCGCCCAGAAATAAACCTCACGACGTGAAGACTCTGTTCTTAGTTAATTTTCTCTTAAAGGGAGCCGACTCCAAGAAGATCTTACTGTTCTCTGAACACTAATGTAGTTTCGACACCTTAACACACAACATTCTCTTCGCACTAATTGGAAATTCAACGACCAAAATTGCAATCATGAAATCAAAGAGGAGGAAAATGCAATAAGGACGTCGGGAAAAGTTAGTTATTTTTCTTACGTAAAGTAGTGGAATATTATCATAAACTACTACCACAGGGCATTCTGGGCGGAGACTCTAAGCACCTTTATATCATGGCAATAAAAAACGTCTTTATGGTACCATCAACAAAATAAAACTGCTTAATTGGGAAATACTAAATTTTTCATTTTCTGTACATATTTCAACCTTTTTCATTCACCTTTGATATCTGAGCCTCCTGGCCCCAAACAATCCAACTTTAGTATCGAACTACGTAATATTTCCCATTCAGACGCTCCAGTAAAATTTCTATGGCAGTATATCCTTGTACAAACTAACTGGGGCTGCTCTTCTATTTTCTTTTCCTACCGAAAGTTGAGCCGGAGGGAGCGGTGGATGTAAGGGTGCCTTATGCTTTACCATCACGTCTCTATCACTTGAATATTACTCCCGTAAAAAACACCAACGTGAACCATCGGGCCTATCTTTTTTAAATCTGTCTTTCCCATGCAATCCCTTTCCTTTCACGACCCACTACATTCTTTTCCACCTTTCCCTTAATACTTTCCCTTTTTTCGCTCTGCCATCACCACCAACGCCTGATAATCGAGTAACTGCAGTACGGGGAGGCGGAGAGCGTTACCAGATGATGGGCTCGGCTCAGGTGAAGCAAGCATCAGGGGATGATGAGAGCAGACGTCATCATGACCTTCCAAAGGAGCCTAAGTGAGGCAAGTGTCCGGGGGCTCTGTGGTGAGGAGGACACACACACACACACAGGGGTGATCAGGGAGAGGCAAGTGTCTGATGGGGGAAGAGTTAGCGAAGACACACGCTCTTGCTTCGAGGATACGTACATACGTGTGTGTGTGTGTGTGTGTGTGTGTGTGTGGAGTGGGTGATGAGGACGTGCTCTCTCGCTGGTCTACATGGCCGAGTATACTCTCTCTCCCCCACCCGGCCACTACATTATAAAATAATTCTATCCACCAACACCCAACACCTCGCTCTCTCTCTCTCTCCCTCTCTCTCTCTCTCTCTCTCCCTGTTGCTATTCCCACGCCCGGCTGAATCTAGCCAGCGTTATATATATACATATATATATATATATTAAAGCTGGGCATAGGAATGCTGGCCTAGGCACGACAATAACACTAGTCGGAGAGAGGAAGGGTGGGAGGGAGGAGGGGGCTGGACCGCTGCAGCAGCCTGCCACCGTACCTCACTAGCGAACGATCTGGCCAGCTACCCACCATACCAACACACACAAACACACACACACACACACACAAGTATACATATACACACAGCTGATGGGAACCGGGTGCTGAACGCGTCATTTGCCAGTGACCTGACGGTGATTTACGTCAGGCAATCTCTCGTGGGACCTTACCGGAGAAGGGGCCATAATTGATGCAAGTTGCTTTGCCTAATAGGTGTGTGTGTGTGTGTGTGTGTGTGTGTGATTTCTCGTTTGAAATTACCTATCTGTCCAACACAGGGAGGGAGTTCTACACTCGTGTGCCCGCCATCTCCTGAACTTTCTATAGCGTGTGTGTCTGTGTGTCTGACCTCGAGCTACGGTTACAAGTGTTGCTGCTGCCGCTGTTGTCAGCGTTAATGAAGCCATTCCACTGTAGTTGATGCCGTTGTTTCTCCAGCTATTGATAACGGCGCCATCGCTGTTGCTGGAGCTATAACGGCTATTGGTGCCTCAGCTACATTTGCATTTCGATGCTGTCTGCCGCCGGCAAACCTTACACACACACACACACTTGACACCACGAAGAAAAAGGACAAACAATGGTTAGCCACTTTCAATATCTGGTCGTCAAGCCGGAGTCATTCGTGGAAGGATTCGCCTCGAAAAACCTCACTGGTATATAATGAGGGAGTTCTTTCCCCAACCCTCTTGAGTCTCTTTCGAAATGGCTTCCCTTCGTCTCCTGCAGATCAGAGTGTGAAGGTCCTGTCAGATTCAGATGACGTCCACAGTCACATCAGACACCCACGACAACCTAGAACAAGTAGCGACACACATTCAACACGACATCATACAAGTAGACCACTCCCTCACTCAAAACTGAATGTCTATATCCTTACGGAAATCCACTTGTCACACTCTTTGCTCCTGGACAGATACGAATCCAAATTGTACTGTCACTAAACCCTGATCAGTCAACGGCTCTTGACTACCAGAACTAAAACCAATCAGAATCAAATATGACACACACAGGACATTCTTTCCCTCACACCTGAAACACTGTCGAAAAGGCATAAATATTAAGAATGTCTTGAGAACACTTATCAATGCCAGTTTTGGACAGAAATAAAAAGAATCCCTTAATATCCTCTTCAGGAAATTCATCTACTCCTCTCTAAACTATGCCTCACCTGCCTTGTCAACCATTCTGTCAAATACAGATCTCCTAAAGAAAAAAATCAAGGCAAACTACATAAAACCGTGCACTCTGACGAATCAAAGTGTGTCTTGCAACTCAAAAACTCCAACACCAGCACTATGAAACAAAAAGATCCAAGTAAGATCTCACTTCAACATATTCGGCACGCAATTGTTTGCAACAACTCTAGACCCGTAAAATCCTCTGCTTCCGGCTTCCATTTTAGAATCAGTTTTCTTTAAAATCGTTTTTTGAACGCTAGAATGAAAACATCCCAAAAAATGCGAGCGAGAAAAAGAAGTTTATCACAGCCACATCGTATTTTATTTCCCATGAAGAGTCTGGTATCAAATTCCGAGACATGATGCACGGCGTTCAGCTGTCGATATGACCCCAATAACATATCTACAGAACATTCACATATATAGCAATAATGTAAAGGTAAGAGGGAAAATATAGCTAATATCCCCACACTCGCTTGAAAAATGGAGCACTGTGGCGCGGGGCAAGTAATGTGAACCCGATATTTGGGAGGAGGGGGTGTCTGGCACCGCTATAGTCTGGTCGACCCGGTAACACTGGTTCCTTCTAGCTTGGAGGCAACTTGGGAGAACGACAGTTCGACCCCTTTGGGTATGATGGGATGACCCACTTTTCTGACCCGACCCTGAAGGGTCAAAGCCTCATCCTGGCTACCCACTTGCTCCATCGACCTCTCTACACACTCCTGAAGACGATTTTATGGATTCGAACCCAGGCATCGACAAAGACCTTAAATCAGAATGAATCTGAAAAAAATTTTTGGTCATCCAAGTACAATTTCGTCGAAGAACTCCTCACTCCAAAGGAGTCCATCCTTTCCCTGCTACTCACTGTAGCACAGCCTTAAAGCTACGGGAGCCCCTTGGGATCCAGTCCCTGGGGTTATATGATGCCCATGTTAAGCAATATTGCGGTAACCAGCAATGTGTAAGGGGAGGGGAGGCAGACAGTGTTTCTGCAAGCAGATGAAACAGCGCAGTTTTCTGTCAGCAGCAATTATTTCCTAGTAATGATTCTGACTTCCATTTAAGCATGTACTTCATCCGTCCATTTTCGCTATTAACTTCGGCTTCCTTTCTCCTTGGCGTATTGTAGGAGGCGGGAAGCAGGTAATGCAATAACACTTGAGACAACAGAAATGAAAGCTTTCATAAGCTGGAACAGGTGCAAGGGCATGTGAGGCAACTACTACTATTTAAGCAACGGCAGAAAAAGCAGGAGTTGGAAAGGACAATTGTATATAAAACAGCTGTGTATGATAATTGAGGAGGCAGTAGGTGACAGAGCACCACGAGAGGCAGCTTGCAGGTGAAGCAGCGATACGTTGTCGAAGTGTTGAAAACGAGCCAAAAGCGACCCGTGAACTATAGCCTTCTAGTCCTCTCCATGGTAAGACGCTCATAACTACTTAGGCTTTCATAAACCTTACTTATGACGATTCCAAAGATATTACCATAAGAGAGAGGAGAAAAAAATTACCCCGAGTAACGTCATACCTGCTGAAGGAGATTAAGCTGTTGAGTTCTTGCACGAGTCGGCGATCCTGAGGAGAACAACCGATCGCACGTCGTTGAAATGCCCGCTCCGTCCCTCCACCTCAACACCAACCCATACCGATAAAACCTGCAGACCCATCCTTGTAAAACTGTCTTAAAACCAATTCAATAGGCTCCCGCTTACCCTTGCATCAATACGGCAGCGATCCCAATCTTTCAGGGCCTAGTTCGAGTCCTTTCATCGAAACGCATTAATAATTCTCGTTAAAATGCATTGGGAAAATCCACGAAATAGATGAGAAATTTGGTCCCGCTTCCTCACACTAGCACTGACTTCCCGCTAAAAATAGATCCTGATCTGGAAGCCCTTGAATTCTGTGCTCGAAGAAAGAAAACGAGGAAGTTTTGTACAATGGTAAGAGACGGGGGCGAGGCGTTCAATAGACTATGCCACCAGCTTCCCTTCGTTGAAGATCAGTCATATAGGGCTTGCTAATGATGAGACACCCACGTCAAGAGACGTGGAGGATAAAAGAAGAGAAAATCTGGAAGAGAAACCCTGGTATGCCATGCCTGGCATTTCGACTGAACGCGTGCACTGAATTAACAGCATCCAACCTAGGCTTCAAAACCTCTCGCAAGATCCACTCATTTCCAAAATGTGAGGCGATCTGGAGGAAATAAGAAATCGAAGGATCACATATTCCTTTCAAGGATGACTTCTGTCGAAAATGTATCGATGTTCAACAGATACGAAAGGTCGACTTTAGACCCCTGAGCACTAACTTAAAACATTACTAACACCAATAACGATAATAAATATATGTATAACAAATTTTCTATCATTTGTAAATTCCCTCATACCCTTTGAGTTTACGGCGCTAAGAGCCTAAGGAGTTGTAAGAGGATTGTGTTCAAAGATATACCGGTGCTATAAACAGAGACTTCCACTGGCCTCTGACAACATAAGAGCAAATTTAGAGCTCCAATTAACCCGGCATGACCTCGGGCGAGGTGAAAATCAAAACGAGAATGAAACAGCCCTCATCAAAGGCCTGTGGCTATAATCCTCATTTCAAGAACTACGCAAGTGAATGGGACACGCAGACTGAACGGGACTTGTTATCACCAGAAGGGCAGAAGTGTCTCGCTGAGGCAAGGTCAGGGCTTGTGAAGGCACTCTGGACGTTTCTCGAGAGCCAGCTAACCCTCTTGTAAAAATAAGAGCCTATCAGCTACTCAACATCCTTTGGAGTATACATATATATTTTGCAGATAACGTATAAGAAGCCACACTTGGTCGTTTCATCTGTCTTCATGGCAAAATATACACTGTAGCAAGGGAGAAAAGTGAGGTATCAGCAGATGGGGAAGCAACAGGTGAAGCAAAGAGCAGACGAGAGGCAGCAGCAGTTGAGAGGCAGCAGCAGTTGAAGCAACAGCAAGTGGTAGGCAGCAGCAGTTGAAGCAACAGCAGGCGAGAGGCAGCAGCAGTTGAAGCAACAGCAGGCGAGAGGCAGCAGTAGTTGGAGCAACAGCAGGCGAGAGGCAGCAGCAGCTGAAGCAACAGCAGGCGAGAGGCAGCAGCAGGAGGGGAAGCTGCTGCAGGCAAAGCTATGACTGGCGCAGCTGCAACGAGAGAAAAGTACCTCTGGAAGAAACTGCAAATGAGGTGGTTAAGAACTAAAGCAAAATCAGGCAGAAGGAAAGCTTTAGCAATTGATGTAGCTGAAGATGAAGAGAGACAAATGCGATATCAGAAGATGAAGCTGTTAATTGGTAAAGCAGCAGTGAACGGGACAACAGAAGGGAATGAGTAACGGGTAAAAGGTTGCAACAGGTGAGAGAGAGCAGCACGTGAGAAATAAGAGAGAAACAGGATGCGTTGTAGAAGTGGGAAGAGCTGCGAGGGAAGTGAAGCTGCAGGAAGTGGGACTGCAAGAGGTCATGAAGCGGAAAGCGGGAAAGGAACAAGCAAGGCACCAGAGGGTCGAAGATGCAGCAGGTGAAGTAGCAGCAGGCAAGACACCAGGGGATGAAGCAGAAGCAGGCAAGACACCAGGGGGTGAAGCAGAAGCAGGCAAGGCACCAGGGGGTGAAGCAGAAGCAGGCAAGACACCAGGGGATGAAGCAGAAGCAGGCAAGACACCAGGGGATGAAGCAGAAGCAGGCAAGACACCAGGGGGTAAGGCAGAAGCAAAAGGTTTGTCAGCAGAAAGCGAGATAACAGCAGATGAAGCAGAACAGCAGAGGCAACACCAGACGAAACACAGCAGGTATTGCAGGAGGTGAAGCAGAAGCCGATGGAACAGCAGGTGCTGGAACAGGTGTTGCGGTAGCAGGTGAAGCAGTGACAGGTGTAGCAACAGGACCTACGGCAGTAACTGTAGCAGTAACAGGTGTAGGAGCAGGTGTTGCAGCAGCAGGTGAAGTGGGAGCAGGTGTTGCAGCATCAGGTGTTGCAGAAGCTTGTCAAGCAGCAGCAGGTGTACCAGTTACAGGTGTCGGCTCGGGTGTTGCAGCAGGATCTGAACCCGCAGAAGGCGCAGAGGGAGGTAATGAGGTGACAGTGGCTGAGGCAACACCAGGTGAAGCAACAGCAGGAAAAAAAAAAAAATAAAGGTGAGAAAGTAGCAGATGAAGCACGAACAGCTGAAGCAGCAGAAGCAGCAGGCTAGGCAGCAGAAGCAGTAAGCCTGACAGCAGGGCAGAACTCCGAGCCAGGGAAGCCTCACACATCATCCCCTTCAAACACATATTCAAACTCGTCATCACTCTGCCTATAAAAATGGACCTCTGCCCCCACGCCAAACTCCCCTCCAGTATAATCTCATTCATATTCGTAATGACGTCATTTTGATCTTCTCGTTTACACATATTTTTTTTTTTTCAGAATTGTGATGTGCAGGCTGTTAGACAATTATCTTCTTTCCCTTTCTTTTTAAACACCATTTCCGTTTGCCTTCACTAAAGCAAGGTTCTTTCTCTCTCTCTCTGACGAACAAGTTGTAGAATACACGAAACGGGACTTGAGAGGGACAGATATCAAGAGGATCTAACAGTATTTGACGAGGTTTCTTTATTAGAGAGAAAGAGGATCCTACCTTCACACTTTCTCTCGAAGGGGAAGGGACAGTCCTGGGCACAGGGTATACTAAGGCAAGTCCTGGATAGTACAAAGGTGCTTAGATGAGGTAACAGTTTTCGGCTCCTATTGCCAGCGAGACACCGAGTCCCACTAGCACGATCAATACTCGCACTACTTTGTACGTATATAATTACTCCACTGCCGGATTAACAATGGTGACCTCCAGTTTGCCTGTGTGAACGTAATGATTACAATAGAAAACTGGCGGTTGTGTGAATCTTTTTACAACCACAAGAAAGTAATCATGCGGGAGGAGACTTCTGGACTCGCCTACTGCGCGCGTCAAGACGGAGTTTCGGTAGGGTGTGAGGACCCTGCCGAGAGATGTGACGAAGATGGCACAGGATGTGACGAAACGGGCGCAGATTGTGACGAAGCTAACAGAGCATGTGACAGATGATTTAGAAAACAGACAGGCCGCTCCAGCTCTTCCCATTTAACTGTTATTTTCTGAATTCACCAGAGGAGGTGGCGGCGCGAGTTTTAAAATCTCACGAACTGACGCCTATACCAGAGAGAAAAATCATTAAGAATGGAACCGACCCATTACGAATGTTTGGAGACACGTCCTGACGCCTTTCACAAATTTGAGACACGTCTCCCTTCATATATAACTCGTCCAAACAAGTTCCATCCTAATTCCGAGCCGCGCCCCACCTCTATTCACGACGGTGATCAGTATTCGGCACGCTCCGAGTCTACACCAAGGCGTCACTACATAGGACACCATCCTACCTCCCGTCCTCCCAGGCCCCTTACACGGATAAACCAGTCAACAGCAGTGAATTCTCAATGTCCAGAGTGTGTCGTAGCATCTTACGTAACCAACATATAAACAGCATTACATGTTGCTGCATATCAATGTCAGCATTACGCGAAACGAAATAAAAATACATATATATGTTCATATATTTTTTGACGTGTCGTAATCTCGTCAGCAATGTAACATCGTCAGCAAATTACTACACCCGCACGTTGAGTACCATATCAGCCGTGAGTTAATGACGCGTCAGCAACGTAATAATATTTCAGTTACATATCAATAATATATCAGCAATACGTCAAAAATATGTCGGGTGCATGTCGGCAAAATATTAACAACGTCCCAACTCCGTATCGTAATAACATGTCAAAAAAAAAATACGCTTGCAAAATGTTAAGAACATATCGCTTTCTCGCGAGCGGCCAAATAAGGAAAAATACGCCGCAAACGTACTTCTAATACGTCAAAAACGTGACAGCTACGAGATGGGCAACATAATACGTTAAAATACGAACGAGTCAGCAAAAGAACATGCCAATTCATCAGCAACACGTCAGACACACCGAAAAATACGCATACTGTAAACTCATCAGGGAACAGCAGTGTTACTACAACAACCTGCAACTCACTTGCTGGTAACACGGTTCAACAAACCAGCTGTAAAGAAAACGACACCCATCTCCGATACATGCAGATAGGAAGGGAAATTTCATTTCTCTTTAGGTCGTGCAGTGGCGGTGGAGGAGGAGGAGGAGGCGGCGGCGCCACACACACAACACTGCCGACAGCCCTGTCTCTCGGGTCAAAGTCACTGAGGTGAAATATTCACGTGGAAATCCAATGGCATGTTGCAGACGTTCTTGACAAGCGCTTATCCGGTGCGCCTCTCTGTCTCGTGTGCGTGTGGCCCGCCGAGGGAAAACGGGTCTTTGGGCAACCGATGCGATTCTGTCTCTCACACGATGGCGAAATACCAATGCCATAATCGGTCGATTCCCATTAGCCTCATTCCTACCCAAAAGTGCCCTACTAATCATAATCTCAGGAGTTCATTACAGCATCTAGGAGGCCGTATCGTCCATCCGAGCCACCACTACTCAACAAGAATAAGCCAAAGCTCTTCAATAAAGACCGCGACATTTTCCCAAACGACCTTTCGCAGAATCTGAGACTCGACAATACGTATATTAAGAATGATGGACCGTTTATTGCTTTTCACTTTGCTGCTTTATATGTCAACACCTTCTTATACCTTCGTCATTTAAACACCATCATTTTCATTACTCTTTATAATGTTACTTGTCTCTCTTACTTCCTATTCCGTATCTTCAATCCATCGTTTATTTTTCTTTACATGTCCCTTTCAATCTACAAATCTTTTCTGCTACATTCACTACAATAGTGCACTGAAAAGCAAAAGACCTACGTACATTATTTCAATACATTACATTTCCACCTAAACACTCTCTCATTTTCACTTTCATTAAAACGTTCAGACACTCTGAAACAGGACAGATCCAACTTGACCAGTGGACTACTGAAAATCTTTAGAAGAATATAAGACAGAGACCTATATAATACACAGGCAACTGCACTGCTTTACCTCATTAGATGGAAATGTTTATCTGCAAGCAAGCAGAGGAGGCAAGCATGAGGAATCAACACCGAGTGCAATTTCTACTGCAGTCACCCAAAGCTGAATTTTCAGAGGGATTTGACAGTACTGGTAATTCACCGAAAGGAATGTGAGATATACAAAAGCGCTCCATACGCATGACGGACCAGTCTAACTTGACTTACACAACCACCACACGATTGTGTAGGGGAAGTGTCCAGTTAGACTATATATACATGCTGGCAGAGAGCACCTGTCCTCGTCGCGGACATTTTACTTACTTTACGGAAGTCTGTGGCCGGTATTTTTGAGTCTTACCTTCATTGCTGCCGATTTCCAATGCAGGCACGACTCACGTGATGTTGCCTGAGGGCCATGGTGACCCAGACACCTCCTGCATGCATTCCTCCAACAGCTACTCACTCACCTGTGGGTAAGAGAACATCATTAGCGTCATTCTCTGAGGAGAACAACATACAACAATAAGTGTCACATCTATATATTTTCTTTTTTACCTTTCGTTTCTGCGGTTAGCTTTTTCATTTATGACGGTACTACCTTTTGAGCACGATGATATGACCAACGGGTATGATCGTGCGACCTTTCTGCTTAACTGAAAAGGTCAGGTCGAAGACCAGATCATTTTACCCAAGGGACTCATGGTGCTACCCAAGGGTGATACCTTTGGGCCAAGGATCAATGCCGTCGTGCACGAGAGGTTAGATGCTGAGCTTCGTCCACATAAATGTTAATGGAATCATGTGTTCATTCGGTAAAGTCTTTATTTGCCTTAAACTTTGCTGCCTCCTTATCTTCTCACTCCCCCTCCCTTCCTCTCCTCCTATCATTATCCGTTTTCATTTCCCCTCTCCCTCTTTTCCTTTACTCTATCATCGTCTTCACTTTATTTCACTCCTTGCATTTTCCTCTCCACATTTCCTTCTCCGATGTGCTACGGGACTTACTCTTAGCCTGTGTGAGAATGCACATACCAGCAGAGCCAGGGTGAGTTATCAGCACAAAGCAATGCGTAAAGAGACCACCAGAGGAGGCTGATTATAAATTTTACGAGTCCAGATAACAGGTTGACTGATGCTACTCCCAGATATCGCCGGGATCCGACACATCACTGTGAGAACCTGCCTAATGGTCTATGCAGATCAGTGCGAGAGGATGGCCAACTGTGCCTGCATAGATCACACCAACTGGAGCTGAGTAATGGTACGAGCAGGAGTCGCAGAGAGAGAGAGAGAGAGAGAGAGAGAGAGAGAGAGAGAGAGAGAGAGAGAGAGAGAGAGAGAGAGAGAGAG
>JAYMFT010114416.1:0-13425 GCA_038088735.1 Panulirus argus
ATAGCATTGCCAACCCCCGCGCCGGCAAGGTAGCGCCAGAAGACAGATGAAATGGCCACATTCGTTCACACTCAGTCATCACTCAGACAATTTAGTATCCCTATCACGAAAAGACGGAGTTCGTAAGCCAAAGAGGAATATCCGTGCATCTCTGAACACAAAGCAAAGCACTGACTAGGAAGTTGGGAGGCGCCAAGGTGACTGAATTCAGTGGGGTTCGTACGGTTCCATGATGTCTGAGCGCGCGTGTGTCTGAGCGCTTCGGTCCCGCTACAGTTGAAGCGCTCAGCAGCAATGGCGTCTGATTCTCAAAACATTTCCAGCGCCTAGGATGTCCACGGATCACTTTACGCCACTGTCTGAGGTGCTGTCATTCATCATTCACTGAGACACTGTTGTCACTCACTGTGTCGTCGAGGTAAATAGCCCGCGCATGGCCTGCATGAGGAGAGTGAAGCGTATCAAAGCCTCATTGTGAGTCCCCCTTGAGTGAACCAGTGGTGAGGCTTCGGAAGACAGATGGGGAGCGAGAGAGAGGAACTACCTCTCTCTCTCTCTCTCTCTCTCTCTCTCTGTTGACAAGGTGACGTCACAGACGCCCTGATCAGCTGTGACCTGAGTAGATCGGCTGGTCGCCCACAGCAGTTGCTGACCAGTCGCTCAGAACGGCAACAGGAAGCGACTTTACTCAAGGCGGCAACGGGATACGGTTTAGCGCAAGCGTGGCTCACGACAAAAACAAAAGAGGCTTGACAGGCCTCAAGCGAAAGAGGAAGATAAGCTCTGAACTTCATTTTGACGCAGACTAGAGATGACCTTGGACACCCGACGGGTCGTTGTCTAGACGTAGGGTCCGACGGCAGAGACGCAACTCAAGAGGAGAAGCGGGCCATTGCGTCAGCTGAAGACCATGAGCCCTCTGAAGAGTGACGCGGTCTGTGTGTGTGTGTGTGTCTGTCTGTCCGCTGGCCAGCCGCTTGCACCACGGCAACCCAAGGTGTCCTTGACAGACCTCGCGCAGGAACGCCCTTACGACTTGACGCATGCGTGGACGGCATCGGTCGGGAGATAATGAAGTCTCGGGGCCTCAGGCAGGTTGATTTGTGCAGCTGATACCAGAGGCGAGGTTATCGTACACCTCAAACTCGACCTGTAAAAGGTAGCGCTTGAAAAAGGATTTACGAAGACCACAAAAGGGTCTTCGTCAGAACTCAACAGGGCCCGATGATCGTTACAAGAACTGTTATAAAGTCGGTTCATAACAAAAGGTCACTGTTTTGCGCATGGGAAGTGACTATGCCCTGCTGGTCACCACTGCTTCCTTTTTACCCAGTCTGTAAGAGACCACAGAGCCGACCCCTGTCGTCTGTGTTTCTTAAGAGTCCAAAAGCCTCGTAATGCACAACGCTTCCCTCTATATCCACGTTACCTCCAAGTTAAGTAGTTTTTTCCCCCCTTCGCATGAACTTATATGTTTCTTTCCTGATCACCTTTTCCAATAGCTAACAGTACGTGTTTCCCACAGGTGCCAGGCTTATGGCACTCGGCGCGTTTTCCCTGTCTCGCCTCTCTATATCCTTCACTGACTTATGGCTTTATCTCAGTAGTATATCAACGCGTGGTTCTGATTTTCCGCTCCTTCCGTCTTCCACTGCCTCTCGTCCAAAGTCATAGATTAAGAGACGCTTGTTCCTAGTCTTGTGCTCCCTCCCGATGTTAAGCTTTGGTCCTCCATCGCGAGGAAGCTGCGCTGGCACTCTACTTCGTCTCAGACTCTCCCAGCGTCATGAATTTTAGGCTCACAGACGCTCGACTGTTGTGACCTCTGTTTTGTTTGTCACGCGGAGGGAGTTTTGCACTCCGTACCTTGCGTTTAGCTTCAGTATATTTATTACTATGCATGTATGCACACACACAAACACACACACACACACACACACACACACACGTACTAAAGCCAGGTACCTATTTATCGACCAGCCCCGAAGGGAGTATGAACACCTGGGTTGGGTGTAGGCCGACTACCACGCCCAGGATTCGAACCCATGCGGGTCTGACCCAGGGCTGGCCCTTGTGTGTGTGTGTGTGTGTGTGCGTGAAGAATGTGTAAGGATGAATGTGATCAAGAGTAGGTAGAATGTTATGAATGTTGAACGAGTGATGTTGCCATGAGGACGACACACTCATCAATACAGCGATCAGAGTCAAAATCCAAAGACTTAGACTTCCATGTCTTCTGCATCCTCAGGGATACCTGTACCTACCCAGTCCGGAACCTGACTACAGGAGACGTGGAGAAGGAGCCCTGCACGGAATGGGACTTCGACAACTCCACCTACGCTTCTACGGTCACGTCTGAGGTGAGGCAGCGTGTGTATATCTGTAGCACATTCATTACACATCCCTACTAGATATTACATGCCACGCAGAACGAATTATTCGTATGGATGTACAACATTGAGAGGTGTTAACGGACTCGGACCTCCTCGAAGTTACTCTGCCGAGTTGAGAGGAGTTCCTTTTTAGTGAAATTATGCCCATATTGTCGAGGTGAGAGTGTAATGGGAGGAAATCTTTGTTTCAAAGTGAAGGTGTTTGGTGTCTGTGGTCGGTGGGGGGCAGCGGGTGATTGTTCTGAGTGCACTATTTTGTGTCGTTTGCAGCTTTCTTATATACGTCTTTTCAGGAGTGGTAGAGGATGTGTGGATCAGGCGTTTGCTTTAGAGAACGTGTGTGAAAAAACACTCAGAGAAGCAGAAGGATTTGTATATGGCATTTACGGATTTTGAAGAGCATGGCAATAAACGAGTGTGCAGATTGGCTGTGAAATGTGTACTGTGGGATTATATTCACTCATGTATACAGTACAGTACTGTGATAGCTGTTTATATAGAGACTTTTGATAATCACAATGGATTATCATTTCTGTCAAAGTCTTATAGAAACTGCACAGAATTAATCAATTGCCTTTTGAGAACACTTCACTCCACTATAATCTCCAGTATATGAATGACTTCACATCTGATTGTCCTTCAGAAGTATATGTCTGTGTTCTATGTTGTTGGTCTCTAGTATTCTCCCCCTTCTCCAACCTTTCTCAAGTCTGGGGAACCGTGGGTATCAATTAAGCTTTGCTGTACATTCTGAGTCGCCAGTAGGGTGAGGGAACATCATGCATATATACGCGAGGCATCTGTATCTTCCATTCTCTCTCTCTCTCCCACAGTTCCAATTGGTCTGCGGCAAGAAGTACCTACGGGCAACGTACCAAAGCATATACATGTTTGGTATCCTGGTAGGAGCGGGTTTCAACGGGTTTCTGGCAGACAGGTAAGGAACCATTCATGAGTACGCTTTCCTCCTATCTTTTTCTCTCTCTCATTCTCTCATTAGGAACTTATCCGTACGAAGAGAGAGCTGTACATTTCTGGGTGTCTGGGTGTGAGAATTAGTCTCCGTATGGTAGTGTGTAGCTGTATGTATAGGATTGTGTTTCTGGGGCCTCTCTTTGTACATAGGTGAGAAGAGAGGAGGTGGTGAAAACCTTGGGAAAGGTTAAGTGCAGCAAGGCGGCTGGATTACATGGTACTGAAGTTGCGTATTGTAAGAGAGGGGGTGACTGCGTTGTTGATGAGTTAGTTATGATTTTCAGCTAATGTATGGATCATGGTGACGTGTCTGAGGATTAGCGGAACGCCTGGGTTGTGCAATTGTACAGGGGCAAGGAGAACACAGGTGAGTGTTCGAATTACAGAGATGTAGATTTGTTGAGCTAATCTAGTGTACTGTATGGGAGGGTAGTGATTGAGATGATGAAAGCATGTACGGAGCATCAGACTGGGGAAAGAACGATGTATCTTCAGGGGCAGCAGAGGATGTGTTGATCAGATGTTTCCTTGAGAGAACTCAAGAAGAACAAAACATCTTTTTAAATCAGTCACTGCGACTGTGATCTGTTCCCAGTGAAGCCACTGAAACATTATCTTAATTGCTGGTGACTGTGTTCGTCTTATATGGCTCGGAACTGCCAGTCGGATCCTAGCAGAAATCAGATATCAAAACATAAAGTTAGCAGTTCGTGTTACTCTGAATTCCCATATGCGATGACGAGTATCTGGTCGATATATATATATATATATATATATATATATATATATATATATATATATATATATATATATATATAAAATTGACTGTCTGCCATATTCTTATCTCTCACTCCTGCTCGCTACGTATCATTATGCAGTGAACGAATCACGAGTCGAGTCGTGGGTTTCGAACGGGTGTGAATCTTCTCTCTCTCTCTCTCATCCCTTGCGTCTTCCAAGGGGACACCAAGATGCAGTCGACCAGGCTTAGATAACGATGGCACTTGACATATTACAGTGAACCAAGGAGGAGAACATGGCCGTGCGAGGGAATAAATCATTTACATGTTTATGATTATGAGTTGATCTTTGAGTTTACATGACCGGCCTGAGATGTGATATTCGCCGTGTTTTATGTGTTCGACTGTGTTTGTGTGTGTGTGTGCGCGCGTGTGTTTAGCGCTATTACCAGAACCAGAATGCTGAGGTGTATTAAGGAGGCCGCATTTCGGGGTTTGCCAACTTTTTTGAGCAACTGTAAACAAGATTACAAAGAGAGTGTAAGAAGAAAATCAGAACCAGCTAGAAAGAAAACTTTGAAAGAAATGATTTCTCGCAGAGTGAAAGAAACAATAAAAGACTTCTTTAGATAGTTCTAGGAAAGGAAAAAAATATCAGTGTTACTTTTGGCTAATTATCAAATGATCATGACATAGTAACAAGCGACAGTAAAGGGATGACGACTCCCCCGTCTTATGAGGTAATTCGACTTATGTTCACCATCGAAAAAATCCTATGAGATACGACAAGAGAACACTTTCCAATAAAATTTCCATGCCAGTATCTAAACACAATACTGCACAGTATTTGCTTCACGCCTTTTTCCTGCCGGCAGTTGAGCCGGAGGGAGAGGTGGGTGGAGAGGTACCTTCTGATTTGCTCTCCTGTTTCTAGAGCTATATTCAGTTATACATATTTTGTCTCCTTTTTTTTTTTCTCTTTCCCATGTGCTTCTCCTTCCTCCGTTTTCCTCTTACATATAGATCCTCGTAGTGAGTCTCTCTTCGCTCATCCTCTTCATGCTTCCGAATCATTTCATCATACCATTTCTCCAACAGTTTATCTCCTTTGACGATGGGATTACACGAAAGTGCACTTTGGACTTATCTCGTTTCATTTTCCCTCGTGGTTACCAGTATATATATATATATATATATATATATATATATATATATATATATATATATATATATATAGCGAAGAAAATTGTAGCCTCCATAGGCAGGACGACCAACTCAAGTCTGGAAAACTAATCATCATCACTATTTTCAATTCTCCGGTGCGCTCCCACCCTGAATATTGTGTTCAATTTTGATCAACCTACCTGTTAAATCAGAAAAAAAAGAGACATAGAATTGGGAGTGTACAGCGGTGAGCTACCAAGACATTCCCGGACTGAGAAACAGATTTTGTAAGAGCCGTTTAGACGTCTCAAGTCAATTAAACAAAGCCAAGAGAAGGAATGGAGGTTCTTTGATACGGACATCCCCAAGTTATCAAAGGCTTTTTTAGAATGCTCAGTCGAACAAGTTATTACTGGGTAGATTTTTCTGATCTCACAGGTACTGATGGATACAAAATGGTGGGCAAACCATTCTCTTCGTGTGAGGCAAAGAAAGAAACCTTCCTTCAGGAGAATTTCTAAATTGTGAAAAACAGCACCGATGATACGTGTAACAACAGACTTGACAAATGGATCTTTTTTCCATGCCCGTGACTGACATTGTTTGCGCCTCCTTGGTAAAACATAGTGTTTACAAGTGTTGCTATTTAGTTCATGCGTTTGGCTTCCTACTTTTAAAACGCTGATCTGTTCTGCTAACGTAAGGCTCTTTGGAAGGAGGCCAGGGGTGTGTTTTGCCGTTTGTTTATCTTTGTATTCTTTTGCACTCCTTTTCGTTAATGCTTCAGCTCAAGCCTACGTTAATATATGTACTTCGCACTGAATCATATTTGTTTTTTCTCTCTTTTCACAAATCGAATGTCTACGTTTCTGATCTTTTATTTTTTTTTTTCTGTCGCAAAGATCCTCGGGAAAAAATAAAAAGATTATTCTAGTGGAATGTTGATGTTTTCATTACCTTTTAGTTCCTTTGAGTGAAAACACCAAAACACACACGCACACACACACACACACACACACACACACACACACACACATACACACACATCTATTCTCAAAAATATCTCCTTATGTACGTACGTTCCTTAGACTCACAAGCTCATAAAACCACCAACTCGTTCGTGTTTTGGCATTTCCCCAATCTCTCTTCCCTACTGCTTACAAAACTTTCACCCCTTTGCTGGGAACTGCACTTGGCACATGATACATAGAGGTAAATTCACCTTAAGATAATGTGGCTTTTGACCTCTATACGATGTTTCGTTTCGTTTTCACAGATTCGGGCGCTGGACAATGATCGCGATCTCTTCAGTCCTCTACACGATCATATCTGTGGGATCGAGTTGGCTGCCTGACATATCTACTATCCTGGCTGCCCGATTCCTCTTGGGCACAATGCACCCGACCTCTCTCCAGACGGGCTTCGTCCTCGGTGAGTGGTGCTCCCTTTGGTTTTGGCCTGAGTCTCTAAGAGACGGCGCCCCCACCCTCTCACGAAGTGCACCAAAAGCCTCCATGGACAGCGTCTGTCGACAAGCAGGTGGTATGCGTAATGCTGTGAAAAACTTAAAACTCAGGAATGAAGCTAACATAGCATTCCAAAGATGGAGAGAGAGAGATGACCGCGTCATTCCATGGGTCGTAATAGAAAGATGACCAAGTCATTACGTGGGTCAAGATAGAAAGATGACCACGTCATTACGTGGGTCAAGATAGAATGATGAACACGTCATTACGTGGGTCGGAGACAGAGAGATGACCACGTCATTTCGTGAGTCGGAGATAGAAAGATGACCACGTCATTCCATGGTTCATGACAGAAAGATGACCAATTCATTAAATGGGTCAAGACAGAAAGATGACCGCGTCATTGCACAGGTCAAAGGTTCTTGGGTTGATGTAGTATCAAAGGCACTTTGACAGAGGCATCTCTCGTTTCCTCTCCTTCACTCTTTTATCATGTCCTGAAGAACACCCTGAAGAAGGCGTGCACGAGACGAATTCAGCATCACCTTCTTCAGGAAGCTGGATGGAAACTGAGAGAAGGAAAGTTATGGAGACACAAGTGGAGTATTTTATCACTAGTACGAACGTATATATATATATATATATATATATATATATATATATATATATATATATATATATATATATACACGTTTGTTATCAAAGCTTTACTTTCCAGTGATGGAGGTGACAGAGCTGAAGATGAGGTCCATGATCGGCATGCTACAGTTCCTGACCTGGACTTTGGGCACGATGCTTTGGGGCGGATTTGCCTACTTCGTGAGAGACTGGAGATGGCTGCAGATGACGGTGTCTCTACCAAGCCTTCTGTTCTACCCTGGTTTTTGGTACGTAATCATTCGACCTCGCTGAGTCTCAGCTGCTAATCTGGTGATGAGTGGCTTGGTCACGACGCCAGGAGCATCTACTGCCCTAGTGCAGGCACTGTTGGGTGGTTACACTGTCCTAGAGACTGATAGATTCCCCACTAATCTCATCAGTCACTTTTCCTTCATCCTACATGATCATGGAAGAGATATGGAGCAGTTTTGTCAGAAAATGAGCAGTTTCACTTTAAAAAACTATGTCGAGATAGAATCGTTATTAAGTGGTGTTCCTCTAAATGATTCATAATTCTGTCCTGAATGGTTATTTCCATAAGATTACCAACCACAAGCGTAAAGCTAATTGGATGATAATTTCCCGGAGCAGTGACTTATTACCTTTTCTGAATTTCGGTGTTTCATTGGGAAACTTTACCATTCCTCTGAATCTTTCCTCGAAGCAAGGTAATTCCTGTCTACGTAATTTTCGCCTCTTTCAGTTTCCTTGGATAAGGCTTATCTGGGTCTTGCCAATTTGTTTACTTTCATTCCATTTATTGCTCATAGCATATCTTCAACCGTTATGTCAACTCATTCGAATGATTTGTAGAGGTTACGTTTTTAGTAATGAATTTCTAAGAAACATACATTCATTAGTAAGATTTTAAACAGACATTCTTTCCTCATAACCTCACTGGCGCAATTTCCTCTTCCTTGGATCCACGTTCCACAGCAACAGTGACGACTGACGCAGCAAGACCGGTGTGAGCAGCGCTCTGTAACCAACTAACACAGACGATCGGCTAGGGGGAGGCAGGCTTCAACCACACGTTCAAGAGACAATCCGTTGAAAGATATATATATATATATTGACTGGAGCGGGACTATAATGTGGGTGTTGATTCCTTCCCGTACCGATCGTCAGTGTGTGTGAATTGGTGAAAGCGTTCTCGTCAGCTTTGCTGCTTTAAGTCACTATTGACTTTGTTAAGGAATATTAGATATTAGATAGAAAAGTAGGTTGCCTAGGCTATCACTAGTGGTGTGTTGGCCATAATGACTAGAGGTTAATTAGAATGGTGACTTTTAGGACAGATATAGACATGGATACGTCCAGGGAAATGATTGTTTAAGTGCTGGTGACAAGGATGATGTAGGGAAGAAATATAATCTCTTTGTCTAATGCTTAAAGCATTGCTTCTGTCTTTAGGCTCCTGGACGAGTCTCCTAGATGGCTGATCATCCGTGGGCAACACGAGAAGGCGCTTCGGGTGTTGCAAAAGGCAGCCAAACAGAACAAAGTCACCTTACCACCAAAGGCGGAACTCCTCAAGCTTATGGATGAAATTCAGCACAAGGTATATTGTTCAAGGTACCATTATGTCACAGTGCTATCCCACATGTGTGGAATCCCAATGTCTCATTCTAAACACACTTCTTACGTCTTGAATCTGTTGCCATTTGCTGATCTGATAATGATAAATGAATCTGGAATTTTGTATTATGTTTGAGATTATGGTTAATATGTGTAATTCAAATATTGATTTTGGAAAGCAATGCTGCTTGTTCTGAAATCCATGCATCTGTGAACATTAATTGTAAATATGGATTTTGATAGAGATATATATTTTACAGCAATGGCTCTAAATTTTGGGGAGAGATATATATTTTACAGCAAAATATTTATCCAAAATATTTTAGTGAAAGAGAAAAATGTGTTCTTGATTTTAGGTTCTGGACATACTCAGTAAGAATTCATCTCGAAATTGAACTCAGATAAACAGGGCCGATTAGATTTATTTATATAAAGTATCTTATTTTTTCATATTTGTTAGAAAGATCTGTCTTTAAATTATAGTAATTATGATTAAATAGATTCATTCTTAGGGTTGGGGAGGATTAACTTTATCTCCATATTCCCAGCGTGTCGTAGAAGGAACAGAAGAAGGAGCCAAATAGCGATTGCTCATCCTCTTTAAAGGCTCAGATTGGAGTGTCTAAATGTGTGTGGATGTAAGCAAGATAAGATTGGAGAAACAGGTTGCATGTTTGAGGAAAGAAACCTGGATGTTCTGGCTATGAGTGAAACGAAGCTCAAGGGTAAAGGGGAAAATGGTTTGGAAACGTTTCAGGAGTGAAGTCAGGGATTGGTGAGAGGACAAGAGCTAAGGAAGGAGTAGCACTACTCCTGATGCAGGAGTTGTTGGAGTGTGTGATAGAGTGTAAGGAAGTAAACTCCTGTGGATAAAACTGAAAGTGGATGGCGAGAGATGGGTGATTACTGGTGCAAATGCACCTGGTCATGAGAAGAAAGATCATGAGAGACAAGAGTTTTGGGAGCAGCTGAGTGAATATCAAAAATGTTTTTTTGATGTAAGAGACCGGGTACCTGTGGTGGGTGATTTGAATGCGGAGGTAAGTAAGGAATGGAAATGGTGAACAGCCGTGGAGTTGTGTCGTGAGAAAGGACTGGTGGTTGAGAATACCTCTTTTAAAAAGAGAGATGTACACAAGTATACATATCTGAGTAGGAGAGATGGTCAGAGGGCATTATTCGATTACATATCCATCGGTAGGCGTGTAAAAGAGAGATTTTCGATGTAAATGAGAAGAGAAGGGCAGCTGATGGGATATCTGATCACAATCTTGTGGAGGTGAGGATTAAATCTGTAGAGTTTCCGGAAAAGAGGAAACAATGTCGGGGAGAAGAGAGTGGTGCGAGTAGGTGAGCTTGGAAAAGAGACTTGTGTGAAGAAATAACAGGAGTGATTGAGTGTAAAACAGCAAAAGGTGAGACCAAATGGGACAGGGGTAAAGGATGAAGAATTAAGAGATATGTAGGGAAGCAGTGATGGCATGTGCAAGAGATGCATGTGGCATGGGAAAGGTGGGAGGTAGGCAGATTAGGAAAGGTAGTGAGTGGTGGGATGAAGAAGTAAAATTGCCAGTGAAAGGGCTAAGAGAGGAGCTAGGCGGTACGTACAGGGAAGGAGTGCAAATGATTGGGAGATGTATAAGAGAAAGCGGCCGGAGGTCAAGAGAAAGGCGCAGGGATTGAAAAAGAGGGCAAATGAGAGTTAGGGTGAGAGAGCAACAATAAGCTCTAGGATGAATGATATGTTTCGGAATGAGGTAAAAAATGTGCAAAAAAAAAAACATCAGTGAAGGGACAAAAGGAGAGGTGGTAACAGGTAGTGATGAAGCGGTGAGGAAATTGAGTGAGTATTTGGAATTACTGTTGAATGTGTTTGATGATAAAGTGGCATATGTAGGGTGTGTTGGTCAGGGTGGTATGAGAAGTGAGAGAGTCATGGAGAGTGGTTTGGAGAAAAGAGAAGAGGTGGTGAAAGCCTTACGTAAGATGAAATATGGCAAGGCTTGCTGGAGTGGATGGTATTGCAGTTGAATTTCTTTTTAGAAAGAGGATGACTGTATTGTTGATTGGTTGGTAAGGATTTTCAGTGTATGTATGGATTACAGTGAGGTGCCTGAGGATTGGCAAAATGCATGTATAGTGACACAACGAGCATTCACAGCTATTTTTCTTCTGTGTTAGCTGAGAAGGGATGGGCAATTGAAGGCCTAATCAAGCCATCTCATTAACGCAATATATATACATATATACCCTAGCCTGCGCCAGGTACCCATTTCATCGACCAACTCCCTATGGGTGGAGGAAAAGCTGGGTTGACTGTGGAACGACTGCCGCAGCAACCAGGATTCGAACCTATGCCACGCTCGACCCTGCTGGGCTGGGCAGGCGGCCCCGTGAATGCGTCACGGTCAGGAACGCTAACCGCTACACCACGGGAGTCCAAAAATAAACACCTTCAATGATATCTACACATTTATTGAGGAGTTCCAAAAGTTCCAGCCTCAGTAGCATCCCGAGAACTTATATGGACCAGTTCCAAAAGTTCCAACCTCGCCAGCAACACAGGGAACATTTATTTTTTATTATTCCTCAGAGTGTCGTCGTTAAACATCCAAAATCACACCAAATGACCTCTATAGAAACGTCTCGACCATTCCAATCACTTTAGTCGTTATAACCAGGCTACTTATTTATTTTCTAGTTAGGCTAACTTGTTTACCTAAGGTCGTGATGACTGACAACGCACTTCTGAGTCGCAGTTTGAATACGATGGCATCTGAAGCCTCAGTATCGTTCACATAAATGAGCTACAGATTCGATATTCTAGTCTGATTGGTTCTGTCCTCCAGTTCGTGTGTTCCGTATTGATCAAAAAGATCTAAATGGATTTACTGTTTCTTTTACGAGGTGATTGGATCTCTCTCTCTCTCTCTCTGTATTTCCCATTCTGCCATTAGTCCGGCTGACGCTTGTTGATATTGACGTTCAATACTACCGCTATCTTTTTTTTTTAAGATTATGGCATTTTGAGAAAGTGTTCGAGTGACTTAAGCCCCCACGTAATGCGTGAACGCAATCAGGAAAGAAGAAGGGATTCGGACGTAATTTGACCAGCTGCTTTCTCTCTCTCTCTCTCTCTCTCTCTCTCTCTCTCTCTCTCTCATTGGTGACGAAAGTCAGAATTCGTGGTATGGTTTATCTTCGCAACATTGTCTCTTCACCTTTTTGCAACGTTTTCTGTTTGTCTCTCTGCAACGTTTTCTGTTTACCTTTCTGCAACGTTTTCTGTTTACCTTTCTGCAACGTTTTCTGTTTACCTTTCTGCAACGTTTTCTGTTTACCTTTTTGCAACGTGTTCTGTTTACCTTTCTGCAACGTTTTCTGTTTACCTTTCTGCAACAATTTCTGTTTTCGCTGCTAGATGCCACTTTATAAGTATTTTTCACACTTCATATACGAGAAATGTAGTTACTAGATGTATTATGGACCATTGACGACCTTGATATTTAGCTTTATTCCGGACCTGTCTTAAGGCTCCTGCAGCTCAGAGCTGCGCTACGTCCAGTAGCAGGGAAATGTAAACTCTTTGGTGTGAGATGCTCTCTGAGGAAACTGTAATGATGCAGCCTCGTCAGAGGGACCCCTCTTTCACTCGCGGTGTGAACCTCGACAAAAGGCGGAGTCCGGTAACACCTGTTTTTTTTTTGTAGGTACATGACGTTATGGTTAACCTTCGTCAGCGGCTGTCGGAAGAGGCGTCGCATCTGCCGTTGGAACAATATGGCTAAATCATATGCATTTTCTCTTTTCCGGAAGAGGCCAAGAAATATTGGACATTTTGCCCCGTTGCTATTAAATATATATATATTTTTTTCTACGATTACTTCATCAGAAGCATTTGCAATCTGCAATATGCATAATGGGGCTTGCGATTCACCGCTCTGACTACCTCAAAGACGGAGATGAAACAGATATTTTGACTCTGTGCTCTGTGACCCCACACGTCTTTCCTAATAGCTATGACCTTTCCATTACATACGAATGGAGATTTTCCAACACGAGCCAAAACAACAAAGGCGAATAAACCCTCTTTAGATGACTGTAAAAGACCCGGTCGCACTTCTATATCATTTAGCGAATCTTAGCTTCTGCAGATATCACGATCGAGGGACCAGGCAATCGCTTTGAGGAGAGCAAATGAAATACCTTTTTCCCTCGGTTTTACAAAACAACGACAGGGTATCTGAACTTTACATCCGTGCGTTAGATTTAGTTTGATGGTCTAAGGAATGATTGCCGATGCATTTAAAAAACAAACAGAGAAGGAGACACATCTAAAAACCGCATATTGTAAAATATAACTTAGAATCATTCTATCATTATATATATATATATATATATATATATATATATATATATATATATATATTTTTTTTTTTTTTTTTTATA
>JAYMFT010114426.1:0-13425 GCA_038088735.1 Panulirus argus
ACACACACACACACACACACACACACACACACACACACACACACACACACACACACACACACACACGTATACACACAATGCACTCAAATACATACACGAGTAACATAGACTGTCAGTCTTGAATAATATACACTGCTCTGTTTCCGTAAAACTAAGCAAGGTCCTTCCGACTAGTTGATTAAATTCACATTTTTATCGCCGCCAATGACATTTGCGAGCATTTTATTATAATTACTAATTAACTTTTTAATATGCCTTATTATGCTTGCTCAGAGCCAGGGCATTTTCCCGACAGGTAAACCTGGCGTTAGGGTAGATCTTATCCACCAAAATGTGCCAGCATTACCATGCGAGGTTGGTTCAGATATGGGGCAAGGTGTGGGGACTAACTCCAACACTTACGTATTCACTTTTCACAATTTTTTAATTTACACACACACACACACACACCAGCCTAAGCCAGGCACTCATTTATCGACCAGACCCGAGGAGAGGATGAGCCCGAGATAGGACTATATATAGATAGATAGACAGGTAGATAGATAGATAGGTAGATAGATAGATAGGTAGATAGATAGGTAGATAGACTGATAGATGACAGCAGAGGGTGAGTTACACTGTGGCCTCCAATAAGCTCCCGTTCAGCACCTAATAGTAATATTCAAATTAATTTCCCCTTTGTAAGGCTTGCTCTTGGTTGACGGTCCAGTAGTTCACATCTCCAACAGCATAACAAATCCAGCAGCGGAGGAAATTAATGTGGTGTTTTCCCCTGTGATAAGCCATTACGGTCATTTCAATTCTCCTCCATCGAAAGAAAAAAAAATGTAAGTATTTTTTTACGCAGAGGTAAATGCACTTTGTCGATTGGTTGTTAGCGCAGTGGGTTTCCCAGCTCCTCCGATCGTTAGAGACCGAGCTGGCCGTCGGCTCATAAGGTCTGTGTAATACACACACACACGTAGCGCCAGGAATAGACGAAGAAAGGCCGTATCCGCGCTTATCCATTCTCTAGCTGTCATATGTAATGCACCGAAACCACAGCTCCCTATCTATACCCAGGCCCCACAGACCTTTCCATGTTTTACCCTGGCTGCTTCATATGCCCTGTTTCATTCCACTGGCAGCACGTCGACTCCTGTATAACACATACAGTTCACTCTATCCCTTGCACGCCATTCACCCCCCCTGCGTGTCCAGGCCCCGATCACTCAAAAATTTTTTTCGCTCCATCCTTCCATCTCCAATTTGGTCTCCTCCTCCTCCTTTATCCCGCCACTTCTGACACATATTTATCCTCACTGCCAACCTTTCCTCACTCATTCCCTCCATATGTCCGAACTATTTCAGCTCACTCTCTTCAGCTTTCTCAGCCAGACTCTTCTTATTATCACACATCTCTCTTACTCTTTTATTACTTACCAGATCGAGCCACCTCAGCACCATATATTATCCTCAAACACTTGATTTCCAACACATACACCATCCTCCGCACATCTTCGTCTGTAGCTCATGCATCGCATCCATGTAATATTGCTGGGAATACTGTGCATTGAAACTTACCCATTTTTGCCCTCCCAGGTAACGATCTCTCTTTCCACACATTCTTCAGCGCTCCCAGAACCTTTACCCCGTCACCCACCCTATGATTCACTTCCGCTTCCGTGGTTCCATTCGTTGCGATGTCTACTCTCAGGTACCTAAAACACTTCACTTCCTTCAGAATTCTCCATTCAAACTCACACCCCAACTAGCCTGACCCTCAGCCTTGCTAATCCTAATAATCTTGCTTTTATCCACATTTACCCTCAACATCTTCCTTTCACATACTCTTCCATACCCGGACACCATCTTCTACAGCTTCTCATTCGAATCTGTCACCAGTGCTGTATCACAAGCAAAGAACAACCGACTCGCCTCCCAGGCCCTTGAATTCCTTACAGACTGCACACATTCCCTTCTCTCAAAGACTTTCTCATTTGCCTCCCTCACCACCCTACCCAAAAAGAAATCAAGCAACCATAGTAACATCACACACCCCTGCCGCCCACTAACTTTCACTTGGAACTATTCGCTCTCCTCTCTTCCTACTCGTACACATGCCTTAAATCTTTGTTAAAAACTTCTCATTGCATCTGGCGGCCTTCCTCCCACACCATATATTCTTAACACCTTCTACGAAGCATCTGTCATATGCTTTCTCCACATCCATGATTACCATATACAAATCCATCTGTTTCTCTAAGTATTGCTCACACATTTTTTTTTTTTTTAAAGGAAAGCACCTGATTCACACATCCTCTACCACTTTTGAAACCACACTGTTCCTCCCTACTCTGATGCTCTGTACATGCCTTCACCCCTCTCGGTCAACTACTCTCCCATACAACTTACCAGGTACGCTCAACAAACTTATACCTCTGTAGTTTGAACTCTCGCCTTTCTACCCCTCGCCGTTATACAATGGCAGTGTTATACATGCATTCAGCCAATCTTTAGGCACCTCACCATGATCCATACATACAATGAAAATTCTAACTTGCCAGTCAACATTTCTTAAAGAAATTCAACTACAATGCCATCCACTTCATCCGCTTAGCCACATTTCATCTTACGTGGGGCTTTCACCGCCTCTTCCCTCGTCACAAAATCACTGTGCCTTCCTGTCCCAGGAGTTCTTTTTATCCATATGAGGCTCCTGCAGCTCTCAGGAAGCTGGCCACGTCCACCTGTTGGGACCACATATCATATAACGTGTTTTTGGTGATGTATGTTCGTCTGTGCGCAAAAATGCGCAGAGCATCTGAGTTGCAAGTGCTTGGTGCCTTCTTCATGGCAGTTGCATCGAAAGAGAGAGAGAGAGAGAGAGAGAGAGAGAGAGAGAGAGAGATTTTACAGTTACTTATCTGACGGATCTTCGTGCTTCTGTAATCTAGCGTCCGTAACTGAGTAATGTGGGTTACAAGTATAAAGTAGCTTAAGGGGTATTCCCCATCTGTTGCAGTCCTGTTGAACGGAAGTGTACAAGAAACAGACACTTTGGTAGTATTTCGTGATTCTTGTCACTTCCTTAACACTGTCGAATTGTCTCCTATCAGCATTTATCTTGTCAACATTCATCGTACTAACAGCTGTCAACGTATGTCTCAATATTCATGCTACCAACAATTCTTTACTCAGAATCTATTCTATCACATAGTCTTTTAACCTATTAAACATTGATGGCCATCAGATTCTCATCAACATTATCCCATCAGTGATTATCGATACTATTAATATTCATCCCACCACCATTGACCCCATTACCGTCCTAATTGCCTATTACCCATTAGTATTGAACCCCATGAACACTTATCTTTTCAACATTCATCCTATCAACACTTCCATCATTTGTCCAGCCGTGGTGTAAGTCCTTGTTAAATTCAACCTCTATATTAACATTCGCATAGAAAATGGTGTTGAAACAGAAAAGGGTGGATGGAGGTGAAGCCTTTTTTTTATTGATATATAGAGACATTACGATCTCCTATAATAATGTTATATCACGATCTGTAGAACATCCAGAATAAGATCAAATATTAAACTGGTACAAGAATACAAACAAAAAAAAAATATTGTCATCTCATCCAGTTTTTTTTTTTTTTTTTTTTTTTTTTGACTCGTAACGGCTTGAGGGGAAATTTCGAATTTAAGCGGAAGATATTTATATCATATCACGATTCGCCATCTCGTCTAGAAAGACATTTTTGCAGATATATTTTTTTTTCCTTTACCGCATTTTCTCAGAGGCTTGCTACACGTCGTACCGTTCTGCCTTATTATTATGACCGAACTCGTGAGCCTGATACATGATAGAGAATTATTAGTTTTTCTGGGTTTGGTGAATTTATAAGTTAAGGATGACTTAACTGACTTGATATAATGTAAGATAGCAGTGGAAGGGAACCTAAGGGAACCTTTTGGTGAAAGACAATGGAAGGGAACCTAAAATGAACCTGTTTGTGTTGGGTGACACTTGGGTAATCAGAGATGACCTATGTAGACCAAAGACGGCAAGATTCACTCTAAGGTTACCGAAGACAAGGTGAAGGTCACCTGAACCGACCTGATGTGACCTGAGGCCAACTTATCGGTGACGTGGGTCACCCTGGTTTGGAACCTATGCAGCCAAGTGACCCGGAAGACGACCTAAGGTGGCCTTCAGTTACTGAGATCGAAACTCTGACAGTTCACAGTGGGTTGCGACGGCCGTGGGTTGGTGGTTGGAGGATGCGCTACAAAACCTTATGGTAATTCTTGAACGACCCATCGTGATTTGGAGGACGTCTTTAACGATGCTAGAGGCACCTCTGGTTGATATGAGATAATGTAGATAAGAAACACCTTCAGTGGAATGTAATGTAAGGATACATATTAAGCGAGAAAATGATCGAGGCCTGAAAGATAGCTTGTGGTGATCTGATCGCTTTTGGAGCAGCTCGAGCCGTTTTTAACATGACCAGAGGAAAGATTATAAGGCGACACCTGGAGACCAAGAAGGAAACTTGAGATGACGGAGGACAGCCTAAGATGACTGTGGGACAACTTGAGATGACTTAAGATTACTGAATATGACCCACCACGGCAACTTGAGGTTACTTCCGACGAGCCAACATGACCCAGGACAACTGAACATTGATTTGATTCAACCCAATGTTACCCAGGGCAACTTTAGATCACTTTAGACAACCCAGTAATATGATCCAGTGTAACTTTTAACAAGACTTTCGACAACCTAGTATGACTCAGATTACGTTAAGACGATTTGATACATACCAGCGTTACCCTGGGTAACGTGAGATGACTTAAGACGACCCAGTATGACCCTGGGTGACTTAGAAATAGCCTCAGACAACCCAATACAACCCAGGGCCACAGGGTGTAAGCTGGAGGGGGTGTGGGTGTGTGGGAGTGGGGAGGGGGGAGGGAGGGGCCGGGTCGGTGTCTCGGGTCACCTGAGGCAAACTAATGTAATCTGGCGCGCGCGAGCGCAGCAGGCGAGGGGGGGAAGCTTATCGCGTCACGTATTGAGAGCGTGAGAGGTCGCCGGATTAGGAGTCAAGGACGGGAGTGGCCGCGGGCGCTCTTGATGTGTTCATTGTTAGAAAACTCTCCAGGTTCTGAGAGATCCTGAGAGCTCGCGTCGAGCGGCCAGGAAATTTGAGAGCCCGAGGCCACCTCGTTAGTACAGACCCCTCGGGTATGAGCTGGGGGGAGGGGGGCCGCCCTAGCGCGACGAGCCCTCCCACTCATCGGGGGAACTTCGATGTCTGTTCCGAGTAACTGCTGTAAACTCTACGATGTTCTGAGTGATCGGCGGTTGTCACTACGGGTTTTTTAAAGATGGTAGCGGGGGGGGGGGGGAGTTTACTGAAGGCAGTGGGCGACGAAGGATGTGGGTGAGGATATGCGACACTGCCGTAGGTCGAAGAGATTCCAGATTGGGGAATGAAAGATGTTCTTTAATAAGTCCTTCAGAGGAGAACCCATAAGGACTTCGACATTCTGGGTGGGTGTGTGCATGGATAGGGCTCGGGTGGGTGAGGGGGGGGTAGGGGAAGGGCATTGGATGGGGAAGGGGGGGGGAGGATGGGGAGAAGGGATGTAAGAGGTCTGGAAGTAGATGGGTGGACGACTAGAGTATTTGGAAGGGTGATTTGTTTTTTTTCAGACGTGGATGGTCTGTAGTCCCTCTCCTGGTGTGATGCTGGCTACATGCACGCTGTGAATAATCGTGTTCTAATTGCGATTATCAGATTAGAGGGAGAGATTATACATCTCCTGAGATTCTTGTCTCAGAGTCAACGGACGTACTTTGCTCAGCTGGGCCAGTCATCTCATTTGCCTGATTTGACCTCAGGTGTTCTTGGAGTCCCAGCACACTGCGGGGGGATTAAGGGGGTGTTAGAGAACATACGTGTGCCGTGGCAAGGGCTGGGACCCCCACAGAGCTAGGACTAAGGGGGGGGGGTGGAGTTCCACACCACAGTGTCCGCCCACACGGGGGAATTTCCACGCCACAATGTCTGCCCACAGAGGGGGGGGGGAGTTCCACACTAGTGTCTACCCACAGGGGGAAATCCACACCAGTGTCTACCCGCAGGGGGAGTTTCCCACCACATTGTCAGTCCACAGGGGGGGGGAAATTCCACACCACAGTGTATGCTCCACAGTTGTGAATTCCACACCTCATTGCCTACCCGCAGGAGGGAATTCCACACGACATAAGTCTGCCCACAGGAGGACTTCCACACCACAGTGTCTTGCCCCACAGGGGGACCTCCACGCCACAGTGTCTGCCCCACAAGGGGAATTACACGCCACAGTGTCTGCCCACTGGAGGGAATTCCACACGACATAAGTCTGCCCAGAACCATAGTACCCCAGTAGGGACAGAGATCTGATACTGTGCAAGTACACAAGACCAATCATGATAAGGTGGTCCTTTTACACACACACACAGTCAGTGACTGTTCACAGCCACAGCATCTCTGGTAGCTTAAGGGTCTGGTGGAATGAAATGGATCGGGAAAGAGGGGGGGGAGGAAGTCTGTTGGTACGAAATGGAAAATGCGTAGGAAATAGAAACAATATACTGGCAAATAGTTTTACATATAATCATCCACTGCAAGTAACGTAGCAATTCGAACCGAAATGTGTTTACATTGAAAATGCAATTTCGTTTCTTTTTCTTTAAGATATTTAATGCAATCCAGTAAGCATTACTGAGACGGTAAGGTAGTTTTCAGAAAGGTACACGAGCTGGTGACACTGGAGCATTTGTGTTATCGAGAGGGAGAGGCTTTGCGATGACCGTGAGCCTCTTGTTAGCGAAACTTTTTGACATGTTAACTTTATGTTAACTTATCATTAACAAGCCTTATAGTAACATTCTGTTAGCCTCTTTTTAACAGACGTTATAGATATATTAACTTTCTCTTAAATTCTTTAATAACAAAACTCATAGATTAACTTTATATTAACCTCTGTTAATAAACATTAGAGATTGATTAACTTCGTATTAACCTCTGTATTAATAAACATTATTGATTAACTTACTATTAACCTCTTTATCAGCAAGCATCATAAATAGATTAACTTAATATTAACCTCTTTACCAACAAACATTATACATAGAATAATTCTGTATTAACCTCGTATCAACAAGCATTATAGATATAGTAACAATATTGATAACATTTTATTGCTTTCGAACAATTACATGTTGCAATTCGTGAGTGTGTGATTCCGGCAGAGGAAAAAAAAAAAGAGGTCTGATTACAGAATCATTGAAATGAATCGTTTCCAAAGATGATAATATAAAAAAGGATGCGAACAATTCTAACGTACTCAATGTTTAGTTGTTAATGTTTATAACACTGACTCGAGGTACATAATGAAGTGGTGGTGTTGTGAGGTATTGTATTTGTCGCAAATATGGATAAATTATTTGTTAGATACGTGTTTTGAAAACCTTCGCAAATGTATGTGATATATGAGCCAAGCTGAAGCTTGATACGAGCGCTTTAACTGTACATCCTGGATAATTAAGCGGCCATCTTTTCGTGAAAATATATATTTTTTTTGGGGGGGTCAACCTTTTAAAAATCGACCTTGATAAAACTTGAAACTCGTTATTGCGTAAAGAGTCCGGTGCGATAAAGTGTCATAC
The DNA here is from genome assembly GCA_038088735.1 of Panulirus argus. NCBI lineage: Eukaryota > Metazoa > Arthropoda > Malacostraca > Decapoda > Palinuridae > Panulirus > Panulirus argus. The sequence continues at coordinate 7,712 of JAYMFT010114426.1, forward strand.
ACAACAGGAAATGAATTAGATGGAAACTTCATTCGCAAGTGCGTAATTCCCTCGATCTCCTGTGGTCTCCGGAGCTCTCCGTGATACACGTAAAAGATAAGCAATTTTGGTGTCTCCCCTTTTTTTTCTTTTTCTTTTTTCGTATTTCTTTACCCATGATGGCAAATGGGGGTCTCCCCCTACTCCCCCCTCCCCCTCCCCCCTCCCCCTCCCCCATCCCCCTCCCCCCCTCTCCCAGTCCTTTTGGGGTTTTGAAACCATATATATCTGCAAAATTAAGAACCAGCGAGAGATGCAGAAATGGTGGTATGCAGCGTGATTTAGATTCCCGATGGAGGGTTGTATCGAGTGTGTGTGTCTGTCTCTGTGTGTCCAGCAGATTTTCTTGCCGTGTTGTGGCCGCCCAACCCTTGTGTATTTCGATGGGACTCGAAGCCTGGTACTGGCTCTGTTTTGCGGAGTTCCCTTTCTCTGAAAATCCACTGCCTCACCCCGGGTCAGTATTATGTCAACCTCACGGTCAGCGTCTCAACCTCATGGTTTCGGGTTTTTCCTCGTATCAACCTCACTTCCATGGCATCTAACCTCAGTCATAGATTATCTAAGACTTTATAACCCTTCCCCACATATTGGAGTCTTTAAGACTTTTTAACCCTCAGGTATTGGAGACTTAAAAACTTTATAACCCCCAGATATTGGAGTCTTAAAGACTTCATAACCCCCCACCCCAGATATTGGAGTCTTAAAACCCTGTGTCACGGGAAAACAACCCCATAACCATGAACGTGTGTTATAACCACTGTTACCAAATACATTCAACCCCAATAATTGCTGTGTAATCATGATTGCTGTCTCTCAACCCCCACCATACTGAGGTCATAACCCCGGCCATGACATCTTGGTCCCACCATAACCCCAGGCGAGGCGATTCAACCCCGCTGTCATGACATATGACACACAACCCCCGATCAGTTAAGCACCCACAGGAAGGATTGAGGTTGGGGGGTTGGGGATGGCTCCCCTTGGGAGGCTTGGCAAGGGTTGGGGTTGCATCCCTTAGCAGGGCTGATAAAGGGGGTACCAAACCCCTTAGGAGGGGTGATTAAAGGGTGGCACAACAGGAAAGCAGATCTCTCTACCCCAGCTTCTGTCCCTTTAAACGTTTGATTACGTTTCCCAGGATACCAGACTTAATGGAAAAAATATCCATGAATTAATGAGGATTTATTCAAGATTTATTAGAGATTTATTCAGGATTTAGTAGAGAAATATTGCAAGATTTATTGAAGAAACATTGCGGGATTTATTGGAGAAACATTGCATGATTTATTGGAGAAATAATGTAGGATTTATTAGGGATGTCTTCAGGATTTATGGAGACAATGGTCTGCATGGGAATGGATTAGGGAGCAGAAGTTGCTTCCAGCAGGTTTTCCTACTCGTATACAATGTTGTCATAAGACTCAAACACAATGTGGCAGTTGCCACCTCTGCCACCTTTTCTTAATTAAAGTTTCAAATGAATAATTAATGAACCATCGTACCAATTAGCCTAATAGCTTCAGGGTCGTTATAACCAAATGCTCTGTCTTCATTAAAAGAAAGATATTGGTAACGAAGTACCTGCCTGCTCTTAATTACTGGCCTATTCGTCATTATCTCACACAAACATAGAGACATATCTCACCAACAGAGTGGCATCTCTCGCCAACATAGTTACATCTCTCTCTCTTTCACACTCATTCCATCAGCTATCCCACAACACCAACATACTGACATCACTCACACCAACACACTTGTGTGTCTGTCTCTCTAACATATGAGCATCTCACTCTCCAACATGTGCCTATTTCACCAACACAGGGACAATATTTGTTCCCAAAATGCCACCACTTGTGTAACCAACATATCGGGAACAGAACTTGGTCAGTATATCTTCTTCAATTTCACCAACATACTATCACTTTTCTCACCAGATATGCTTGCCCTTGTATCACCAACATAAGGAGATTTTTATTCACCAACGTAGCTGCTACACCTTTTCGCCATCGCACCACCGCCACTCCAAACAACGTACCTTCACCTGCGTATATCACCAACATATCGACACATATTTCGTTAAAGTACTTGTAACGTTCACCACCAACATACTGATGCTTTCCCCCCAGCAACATGCCTACATCTCTCACCAACCAACAATCTTCTTTTTCCTCAACTCTCTCTCTCTCTCTCTCTCTCTCTCTCTCTCTCTCTCGATTGCAAGCGTGATTTCTGCTCTTACTTTCAACTACTTGGGGAAGACGTACGACCCTTCACTACTACTACTACTACTACGGGAGGCTGCAGGAGCCTTTGGAAAGCAGATTCCAATGGTCGTATCAGAACCGCCTCAAGTTACGATAATCATCTGATGATCATGGAGACGTGTGTGTGGTAGATGATCGTCCCTTGATCAAAAGGGTAATGGTCAGTGACCCTAGTTACCCACATGGGAGAGCCGCCAATGATGCCCAAGACCAGAGTTCTGTGGCGTATCACTGCATTGCCTCTAGTAATTCGGCTCAGAAAGAACGTCTTCTGTTCTCAGTTATGGAACTCCGAGATGGTCGTGATTACCAAGGACATTGTTATGTGTCAGTTTAGGCATGAATGTGATAAATATGTTTGGATTCGGTGCATTGCATACGACGGATTGAGAATGGTTGTGAGCGAATGAGGTCATTTCTTCGTCTGATCCTGGCATCTAGATTGTCCTTTTTTGAAGAAAGTGAAAAATTAAAAAAAGGGTAAAAAATGTAAAGTCGGCACTGTAAACTGAAGTAAGGGAGATAAACTACTGGGAGATGGCACGAGTCAAAGTCTTGCCTACGTTATTAAGAGGAGAGAAAGATGGAGACAGTTACGATTATGACCTCGGCTTCCTCAGTGAGTATGATGATGCTAATACTGAGCTATTCTATAGGGAGGAACCCTTCAGCCAGAGGTTGTATATATACAGTACGTAGAAAACGAAGCAAGAGAGAGAGAGAGAGAGAGAGAGAGAGAGAGAAAGAGAGAGAGGCACAGGGCATGTAGAAGTACCCCCTCTGTGCACAACTGGGTAGTCGCATACACACACACACACACACACACACACACACACACACACATGAACCTTCCCCCCACGCAGCCAGCCCCACACACACACACACACACACCCTCAGTAAGAAAGATGAAAGCAGGCAGCAAATAATGATATGCCGTGAGCCAACGACACCGCAGGGCCGGGCCGCATCAGGCCAGGGAAGAGGAACTTCATGTGTTGCTGCTTGTGGTAATTATCTTGCACTGGCCCGCTATGGATCTGGCCAGGGATAATTAGGACATTTTTCACACGGCGGTCCACCTCTGGGGGATACTTACCCAGGCGCAGAACAGCAGAAGGAGACGGGAGAGAGGAGGAGGAGATGGGAAAGGTGAGGATAGGAGGAGGAGGAGGAGGAGGAGATGGGAGAGATGAAGGAGGAGGAGGAGGAGGAGGAGACAACAGGAGAAGTGAGGAGCGATAGGAGGAGGAATGAGAGGTGATGAGGAGTAGGAGGAGAAGTAGGAGGAGGAGGTAGAAGAGGTGAGGCAAGAGATGAGGAGGAGCAACAGGAGTAGGAGGAAGTTGAGACTCCCAGCATCCCAGTGTCTCCTTCACCCTGTCCTTCCATCTCCATCCTGGTCTTCCCCTCTCCCATCCTCCCTTCACCTCTGACACGTAGATCCTCTTACTCAGTATTTTTTTGGGTTCATCCTCTCCATACGTACGAACTAAGTCAATTATACACACATACACATAAACACACACACACACTTCCTGTCCTAGAAGGCCCTTCTATATCCTGTAGGACTCCCGTAGCGCACAGGAAGCCAGTCACGTCCACCGGGCGGGACCACAAGTCATAAAGTGTAGTGATGTCTTCTGTAGGGAGAGTTGCAGGGTAATTGAGCAGTTCGTGCTCGGTGTCTTCGTTGTGGTAGTTGCTTCGTGGGCCATAAAGGATCTCGGGATATGCTGAATCTGTGTTTGTAGCGCAGGGGTGGGTCATGTCCCAAGCGTAGACGAGAGAGCGTATAACTCGCGTGAGTCTAGGGAGTGTAGTTTCAGATCGGTGTATGTATGTCTGTTGGATTCACGTTTAAGGCTTGGTTTGGAAGGGTGATGTTCTAAGCGCTTTTCGAGTCTCGCGGGCGGCATATCTGTGTTTTTTTGCCAGTGTTGTGCTTGTTTTGCGTGTGTATGGGCGTGTGTGTGTGTGTATGGGGAGGGGTATATCTGTATGTTGCTTGAATGCGAGGCATGGGTAAGCTGTTTATTTCTGCATGGGGATACGAGATCAGTTATGGATCGAGTGACGGGCATGTTCAGGTAGGACTGTATTGGAAGGATCTTTGTTTCGTTGCGTAGCTGTGAAGCTAGGTGGTCGGTGATTATTCTGGATGCTCTCTTTGTGTGGATTGAAGCTTTGTTATATTTGCTTTTGAGAGGGTAGATGACTGGGTATGTGAGGCATAGTATAGTATGGACCGAATCAATTATTTGCAAAGGATAGTAAAGGGAGACTTTTCCTTGTCCAGATCTGGTACCAAGTTAGTGTTCTGATGGCATTTGATTTGTATGTTGCTTTTGTGTATGATTTTTTTTTGGTGTGGGTAGCGAATGTCATTTGTGTGTCGTGTGTCATGCCCAGAATAGTTGATGTTTTGCTGGCTAGGGGTGGAAGTGATTGGCCATTTAAAGTTACTGGGGAGTATAGGTTGGATTCTTGTCTATCTGGGACTAAATGGGTGTTTAGAGACCTCTGTTGAGACGTAGATGTCTGATCTTTGGTAAGCCATCATTCTCATCGCGTAATGTAGTGTTGCCTTTTTGTTGTTGCCACTGTGGTGTCAAGGTGCTGTGGTGTGACTGTTATGTCTTCATATGATGACAGGACCTTCAAAATATTGTTTCCCGAAGGTGATAGGAAGTCGTGTAGGAGGAAACTGGAAAGAGTTGGAGAAAGAACTGCTCCTTGGGGGACCCCATTGTAGAATTTAAGAGCTTAGAGGTGAAGACGTTGTGGGTGAGTCTAGCACGGCGGCCGGATATGAAGTTTACCATGCATTTCTTTAGCGTTGTGGAGGATGGTGTCAAGTGCCTCTTTTGTGTGAGGATGTCATTTTTGGGGGGCAGTGCCAAATGCTTTATTGACTGACGTCTGTTGCCACTAATGATGAGGTTCAAACACTGACATGCCTTTCAGTGACGATATCTGCATTTATATAATAGACTCATGAAAAAATCTCGAGTTATGATTGATGGATTTGTAGAGAATATACGTACAAGCACATGTTTATGTGCACTCGAAGGTGTGCTTTCGTAGAAACATCCTTGCATACAAAGAATATGCACACGTACTTTTGTATAAACAAATGCATTTGGATCTACATACCTACCCACAAATAAGTAGTATTTAGAAGTATAGATGAATGAAAATAAGCTTTTAATGGGGAAGGGGGATATAAACATAAAGGATTGATAAGAATGTAAGCGAGATTGTAAAGCCAGGTATCGTCTGTGATAAGAGACTTTTGCAGGGAGAGACATTAGCGAGACAGTTCTGTGTTACAAGAGAGAGAGAGAGAGAAAGAGAGAGAGAGAGAGAGAGAGAGAGAGAGAAAGAGAGAGAGAGAGAGAGAGAGAGAGA
>JAYMFT010114437.1:0-13424 GCA_038088735.1 Panulirus argus
GCTTCACATGCCCTGGTTCAGTCCACTGACAGCACGTCGACCCCGGTATACCACATCATTCCATTTCACTCTATTCTATGCACGCCTTTCACCCTCCTGCGTGTTCAGGCCCCGACCACTCAAAATCCCTTTCACTACATCCCCCAAGAGGGGAGGGAGTAGGGGGCTGGAAATCCTCCCCTCCTGTTTTTGCTTTTCCAAAAGAAGGAACATGGAAGGGGGCCAAGTGAGGATTATCCCTCTTAAGGCTCAGTCCTCTGTTCTCAACGCTACCTCGCTAAAGCAAGAAATGGAGAATTTGAAAAAAAAAAAGTACATATTTGCCATTTCCCACATTATATACTGTATACAATAGCTTGTAGTGCTATCTATATATGACCAAGTTACTGTAAAAGCAATTCAGCTATGCATCTAAAGAGCATACTTTGATATTTCATATGTAAGAAAGATTCTTTAACCTGACTTCTTTTAAGTAAACTGTAACAGCATAAATAAAAAAAACACTGTATTAGTCTTACCTGTTTAAATTGATGCTGTAACCAAGTGGGGAATAAAAACAACAAGCAGGATATGGAGGGGAGATCATTCAAATGAAAAATTCCTTTCCAATAAAGTGGTACTGATGATGTGGGAGACTGGTCTGTATTTCAGTATGTGAATTAAAGAGTATGTGAGCCTCTGTATCTCAAAAAAGCTCTGCTGGCAAACAAACATCCATGGAACTCAAATTTTTCTAAAAAAATTAACCATCAAACACCACTTCACACCCCATGGCCTAGCCAAGCTGGAGATGCCATCCCAGACTTCCCTATCCTACTAATGCCACCACATTAATTTCACCCTAATCACTCTAAAATGGAGTCCTTGGCCAACTTACAACAAAAGCATGGTAAACCTGGGGTATAACCAATTTTTCTAAAGTCAAAATCAAAGGACAGAATAAGGTCTCTATATTCATCAAAACCTGTTTTCTGGATTTGACTGAATAAATTTGAGAAAATATCAACCTCCTTTTTATAAACTAAGGTTATTCACAAACAAAAAAGAGATAAGGCCCTCCTAATAAATTGTCCTTTAAGGACACACAATATGTATGCCATTAAAAATCATTAAGTCCATGGAAAATACAATTCTTTTTATCTCAAACTACTGACTTCCTAGAAAGACTATGAGAAGTCATTACTTTAATAGGATTGCCTTACTACCCATAATCCTGTAATACAGTGGTCCTAACCTTTACTGGTTGCAACCTAAATATTGGATTTAGGAATTGTTTGGCAACCCATGATTTCATTTCACTTGTAACGGATAATAAAGTTAATAATGGTAAAATTAACTATGATAAATAACTGATTAATGATATGATTAAAAAAAAAACTTTTTTTTTTGACTGACATCAATCTTTGAAAACCATTAACAAATGAAAACCTAAGCTGCTTTTATTAATTACTAACCCAAGGATGAAGTCACAGATGAAACACTTACTCTTTAACAATAATCATAAATGTTGTCAAATTTGTCACATACTTTAAATAAGTTTGGAACTGACAGGTATGAACGAGGAAGAATTCTAGGTGGCATTTTCCAACTAGCTACCAGTACAGTATATCTTGGGAATGATGTTGAGTTGTTTTCAGTCTACTCTGCACAAATCCTAAAGGTAACCATCAACCAGCAGAGTTATTTGCAGTCACCTGTGCACAAATCCTAAAGGTAACAATCAACCAGCAGTCTTACAATAATGAAAAGCTCTTAGTTTCTTCAACTCACATAGTGAAATACATAAAATTCTTTAATATAACTGAAAAATAAACAGGACTTGGAGAGAAGACTGGATGAGATGAAGACTCACCCTGGAGGCGGGCACGTGTACTCAAGCATCCAGCCTCTGCACTATCTGCCAGCTCAGCCTCATCTAGAGTAGACAGACAGCACTGTCCTTCAGCATTAGGATCATTACTCATTGAGTCATCATTCACTACAACCACAAGCATCAGTTAAAACTGCCAAGCACATTCACACACAAATTACAAATCAAACATCACAAACAGATGACATTTCCAGACAAAGCCACATCACACTTTATCTGATCTACATAAAGTCCACAATCTAGGTATCACAGAATATCTGCTCACTCAAAAAAAATTAAGAACTGTCATGAATGAACCAAGCAAAATTCTCTTTAATATTTTTTTCAGGACCTACTGATTCTGGTAAGTAACTGATTCAGGTAAGTAACTCATATAACCTATTTCTATGAGTTAAGTTCATGTAAATTACATTACTAAGCACATGCATTACTATGAAAACAGAAAATATCAGGCAGCATGAGCATTTCAAGCAAATCTTAAGGCCTGCATATATCAGTAATCAAGTTGAACAAAGCTACATCAGAGTCCCCTGAGTATTAATCCTGTCCTCTCAGCCAACACAATACATGAGAAATCTTAAGTTTATCATTTTCATCTCAACAAATATATTAATTGAGAGCATCTATTTGAATTATGATAATCTTTAAATTATGGTTTACTACAAACCAATGGCTACAAATGAAACCAGTTTCTACCTATTGAGAAAGCTGTAAATGAGTTAACAATACATATATATAAAAACAAACTGCCAATGCAACATGTAAAATGGTTTACAAGAATATCTTGCTTTTTACCAGTACTCAGAATCAAATGATTATGTATAAATCACACTAAAACCACAAAACAAACATGGTGAGAACTACCCACTTAACATAGTAGATGGTAAAATGATATGTAAACTGGAAACAAAAACATTGCTTGAGCTGATACTTGCATTAAGAAGATAAAGCATAAACTTCATCTCCAATAAGAAATGTTGTACACAACTGAAATCATAAATGGACAAAGTAAATAAATGTGTGCATTTGATGGGTATCTAAGACTGTGGAGATATATGTTAAAGAAAGCTTCTGCATAAAGTACCCTAATGTAAAGTGGTATAAGGTATCAGGAGATAAATATATATTGAGACTTCCTTTCTGCTAAAATGTAAGCTTAGAAGATGTACAAAAAAGTGCCAGTGCACTCATTATGCACTATAATTGAACACAAGCCACTAACAATACCTGTCATATACTTTACAGATGAGACGAAAGGCTAGAAATTGTATGAAATGGAAAATTTACTGTACAAGGATGGAACTGGAATAAGAAATGGTTGGTATGGGTGTGAGGATTTTGGTATAGTGGAATAAATTCCAACAAAATTACACTACAATAGTAGCAAAACAAAAAGTTAAATAATGAACGTGATATAGAGGGATTTGACCTATAATCTCTGACTGGATTGTGTCAATAATCCTTAAAAGACAGAGCCAAGAATATCTAGGATAAAGAGTTATTGAAAGCTTCAAAAGATACTGCAATCTTATCTTAAAAAAAAAAAAAAAAAAAAAAAAAAAAGTTTCCAATGGTTAGGGCCTGACCATGCAAGAGGGTGTAAGGTGTGTACCAGCCATGGTAAAGTAGTGATGTGGTTTACAGGGGTGATGCACTACAGATGCTGGCAGATAAGTGACACCATGGGAGGTTGATGTAGATTGTGTGGCAAGTGCAGTGTCTGTGTCCAGTGCGGGCACGTGCAGCACTGCTTGGGAGCAATGAGAGGCCAACTGGTTTAAGCTGTACTGCAATAGCTTACAATATTAGAAGATGGGAGAAACTTCAGTATTCGTGATATACATGATCTGATGCCTCAAATCATGCCGTATCGTAACACATCTCTATAACATTTTGCCATTTTTCTCTTGCTCAAAAGATCTATATACACAGAATGTCAGTGTAAAAAGAATCATAAATATCAACATCTTGCTTTTTCCTTCATATACACCTAAGCTGTATTCAACATAAACTAAAACTCTATCTCCCACCTTCGGCAAACAACCTTCTTTATTTTATCTATCATCCTTGAACGTTGTTTCCCACGTTAGCGAGGTAACACCAGGAAACATATGAAGAAAGACCCATCCATTCACATACACATATATACACATACACATAAATAGCAGGAGTTGTGGGAGTGTAAGGAAGTATATTCTAGATTGATTTGGGTAAAACTGAACATAGATGGCTAGAGATGGGTGATTATTGATGCCTATGCACCTGGTCATGAGAAGAAACATCTTGAGAGACAAGTGTTTTGGGAGCTGCTGAGTGAGTGTGTCAGCAGTTTTAGTGCACGAGAGCGGGTACTAGTGATGGGTGATTTGAATGCGAAGGTGAGTAATGTGGCACGTGAGGGTATAATTGGTTCACTTGGGGTATTCAGTGTTGTGAATGGAAATGGTGAAGAGCTTGTGGATTTGTGTACTGAATAAAGATTGGTAATTGGGAAAACCTGGTTTGAAAAGAGAGACATACATAAGTATACGTATGTAAGTAGGAGAGATGATCAAAGGGCATTGTGAGATTGACAGGCGTGTAAAAGAGACTTTTGGATGTAAAGGTGCTGAGAAACGCAGTTGGTGGGATGTCTGATCACTATCTTGTGGAGGGAAAGGTGAAGATTTGTAGAGATTTTCAAAAAAGAGAGAATGTCGGGGAGAAAAGAGGGATGAGAGTAAGTGAGCTTGGAAAGGAGACTTGTGTGAAGAAATACCAGGAGAGATTGATTGTAGAATGGCAAAAGGTGAAAGCAAATGAAGTGAGGGGCATGGATGAGGAATGGGATGTACTCAAGGAAGCAGTGATGGCATGTGCAAGAGTTGCATGTGGCATGAGAAAGATGGGAGGTGGGCAGATTAGAAAGGGTAGTGAGTGAGGGGAAGAAGGAAGGAGTGCAAGTAACTGGGAGATGTATAAAAGAAAGCAGCAGGAGGTCAAGAGGAAGGTGTAGGGGTTGAAAAAGAGGGCAAATGAGAGCTGGGGTGAGAAAGTATCATTAAACTTTAGGGAGAATAAAAAGATATTTTTGAAGGAGGTAAGTAACGTGCATAATACAAGAGAACAAATGGGAACATCGGTAAAGGGGGCATGGGGGAAGTGATAACTGGTAGTGACGAAGTGAGGTGGAGAAGGAGAGAGAATTCTGAAGGATTATTGAATGTATTTGATGAGAGAGTGGCAGATGGAGAGTGGTTTGGTCAGGGTGGTGTGTAAAGTGAGAGAGTCAGGGAGAGTGGTTTGGTGAAGAGAGATAAGGTGATGAAAGCCTTGTGGAAGATGAAATCCAGCAAGGCGGCAGGATTGGATGGTGCTGCAGTTGAATCTATTAAGAAAGGGGGTGACTGTGTTGTTGACTGGGTGGTAAGAATATTCATTGTATATATGGGTCATGGAGAAGTGCCTGAGGATTTACAGAATGCATGTATAGTGCCACTGTACAAAGGCAAAGGGGATAAAGATGAGTTTTCAAACTAAAGAAGGTATAAGTTTGTTGAATACTCCTGGAAAACTGTATGGGAAGGCATTGATTGAAAGGGTGAAGGCATGTACAGAGCGTTAGACTGGGGAGGAACAATGTGGTTTTAGAAGTGGTAGAGGATGTGTGGATCAGGTGTTTACTTCAAAGAATGTATGTGAGAAATACTTATAAAAACAGATGGATTTTTATGTAGCTTTTATGGATCTGGAGAAGACATATGATTGGGTTGATAGAGATGCTTTGTGGAAGGCCTTAAGAATATATGGTGTGGGATGTAAGCTGCTAGAAGCTTTTATCAAGGGTGTAAGGCATGTGTACGTGTAGGAAGAGAGGAGAGTGGTTGGTTCCCAGTGAAGGTCGGTCTGTGGCAGGAGTGTGTGATGTCCCCATGGTTGTTTAATTTGTTTATGGATGGGGTGGTTAGGGAGGTAAATGCAAGAGTTTTGGAGAGAGGGGCGATTATGCATTCTCTTGGGGATGAGCGGGCCTGGGAAGTGAGTCAACTGTTGTCCACCGATGATACAGCACCAATGATAAATGATCCAATATTTGTAAACACATACATGTATTTACATTATTTTGTTCATATTTTCAAAAATATGAGCTTCCTCACAGATGAACATCACACTCACAATATTTATAAATATAGTACATTCTTTAACCTATCTAAGTTTCAGCATCTCATTAATCCATATAATAACTGAGATTATCCTCTGTCGCCATGGCAGCATGTCACTGTTGTACACTCCTACACATTCTGATGGATACTGACTGGCAACTTGGAGAACATGGTGGGCAAAGATATGGAAACATTGCAATGTCAATAATGTATCTGTTTTCTAACTCACTACTCCCCTACTTACCATGCACAGGATTTCAGGATTTCTGAGAGCCCCAGATTGTATACAGTACACCTGCAGTCAACTGCCTCCATATTGTACAAAGCACATTAGCAGTCGATAACTTAATTTCTAAGTTCTATTAATATGTATATATTTAGTGAGACTTCCTAGATAGTTAAAGCAGAATGTCAGTTCTGAGAGTCCAACAGAGAAAATAAATCAATCAAAAGAAACACATCCTCAAGCAGAGGCACTACACATCGTTGAAAAGAATTTCTACACATGCTACATGTTTTACTCTATGGTAGGCTTTCAGTACTTAGCTACTGAAACTTACGTTTAAGCTGAGATACATTTGCCTCAGCTTGCCTGAGTTCATCCTGAGCAGTTTGAAGACGATCCTTTAATGTATGGATCTCCCTCTGTGTTGTTTCTAAAGCTTGCTTTACATCAGAAGGTTCTATACTTAACATATCCAAACCTGGAAGTATTAAAGGTGTTTAAAATTTTTTATACATTTACCCTCATTGAAAATGTGAATATACTTTATACACAAAAGTGTATGAAATTACTAAATCAATAACATACTGATTTACAAATACCTCAACATGATTTACAATATAGAAGCTGGACCTATTTCAAAGCAGCTATGCCATGTTATGTCAAACAAATTAATTTAGTTACTAATTGTACAAACAGTATATACTGATTTTACAACACTTTCTTTTTCCCATATGATACATGCTCCAGTCTAACAACAAACTAAAATAAAATTGTTCCAAAAAGCAATTTCACTGTGCAGCACACAGATGTTAACTTTCAATTATATAACTTTAAATCACCTAAAATTAAACTAAACTCACTCAGTTACCCATAAAAATATAATTTTTTAACTATATAACCCTAGGACCCATTTTATGGGGTTCCTGCAACTCCAAGGTTGCACAAAAATCAGCAGCATGGAAATGATGGCCTCTTGAAATGAGAAGTTTCTCATTTAGATTGCACAGTAATCTTCCTCATCATGACAATGACAACAGTACAACCTAATCAATCAAAGGTGACTTTTTACTTGGGGTGTAATTATATGCAGGCGGAGTCCAGCAACCCTAAAGAATTTTTTTCTCATATATATAAGTTCACTGCTTCCTGCATTAGTGGAACAGTACCAGTAACACACCAACAAACGGCCTCATTCGCTCACATCCACCCACCAGCTTTCATGCATAAGGCACCAAAACCATAGCCCCCGTCAACAACCAGGCCCCACACACCTTTCTAAGGCTTACCCTAAATGTTTCATGTGCCCTGTTTTAGTACACAGTATACTGCATCACTCAATTTTGCTCTGTACCTTACAAAACTCATACCCTCCTGTATGTTCAGGCCCAGAACCCAAAAAGCATCTTTTATTCTAGCCTTTCCTCTCCTCCTTGGTTTTCCCCTTTTCCTTGTTCCTTCCAGTTCTGACATGTATATCTTCTTAATCATTAACTCCTTACTCATCCTATCCATATGTCCAAATCATCTCAGTGCACCTTCAGCTCTCTCATACATAATCCTCTTGTTGCCACACCTCACTCTTACTCTATCATTTCGTATTCAATCAATCCTTCTTACACTATATATAATCCTCATACATTTCACTTCCAACAAATCCACCTTTTTCTTTATGTTTTTGTCTTAGGCTCATGCCTCACATCAACATAGCACCAAAGGGACTACTATACCATCAAACATAACCATCTTTGCCTCAACGACAGTGACTTTTCTTTCCACACATTCCTCAAAGCATCCAGGACCTTTGACCCCTCACCCACCCTATGGCTCACTTTGTCTCCCTTGGTTCCATATGCTGCCATATCCATGCCTAGGTATCTAAAACACTTGATTTCCATTCAAAAGTTTTTCACTTTTCCAAAAGAAGGAACTGAGAAGGGGGCAAAGTGAGGATTTTCCCTCTACGGCTCAGTCCTCTGTTCTTAATGCTACCTCACTAATGCGGGAAATGGCGAATACGTATAAAAAAGAAACTATATAAATATACATATCCCCCACCCCCGCTCACGTGCTATTTCCCACATAAGCAAGGTTGGGTCCAGAACAGATGACTGGGCCATAGATGAAAAAAGATTCTTTGATGAGGGGAGAATTTCCAGCCCCACGTTATATATTTTTACATACTTGATCACTGTATCTGGCATTAATGAGATAAAACAAAGAACAGACGGAGAAAGGCAGCACTTGTTCACATCCCTTCTCTAGCTGTCAAGAACAATGCATTGAAACCACAGCCCCCTATCCACAACCTGCTATAAATAAATATATATATATGTAAATATATATATATATATACCTGGAGAGTCTTTCACTGGTTTTATAAGTCCACTTATTTCACCATTCTTAATATTTTCATATTTAGCCTTTAGAGCACTTAACTGCTCTTTGGTAAAGTCACTCTCTGCTGTTATACTCTCTATTCTGGCCATTAATTTACTTTCTTCACTAGATTTTTCAAATAATTTATTCTGCAGTTCTTTCTTCTCTTGTTCATAATTTTCCTCTGCATCCTTGAGCTGTTCCTCAGCAGCCTGTGAACAAGATCAACATTATATTAGGCATCTTTTACCATGAGCAAATTTTCAGGAGGGCCCATTATGTGCATGGAGATAAATAATAACTATCATGATGAAAGAAAGCAAACAAGGAGTGTTACCATTTACACTGTTTTACCAAATGGGCCTCAAAGGGCCTAGTTTCTTGGGGAAAAAATTGCTTTTTGCTCTTGAGTACTGGAGGAGAGGCCTAGTAGGGGATTTGCTCCACTACTGCCCTATCTTTAACATTCTCTTTAATACGTATAGGATGAACTATTCTATCAAATTAACAAATTACTGAATCAAGGCTATATGAAAATTCAACATACAACAAGTAATTATTACAGACAACAGATAAATGTGGTAAATTCAGTAAAAATGAAAAGAAATCATGATAATTGTTTGTAGTCACCTTAAGCTTTTCAGTGAGCTGAGCAACTTGTTCATTTTGAGCAGTCTGCTTCTCCAGCAAATCAACAAGCTCTTTTTGAGTAGTTTCACACAATTCCTTCATATGCACTAACTCATCTTCAGAGGTATGTAATGTTCTGAAAAAGAGAATGGAATATAAAATACGGTTGTAACTTGTTACAAATCACTGATAAACATGGAACAATCCCATGGTACCCCCATAGAGACAATACTTTTACAGGTTCTGAAACTTAAAAAGACATTTCTTTTCCACAGGCATACCCCATGAGGTTTTGAAAAGCAGTTCCTTAGTGAGGAAGAATTAAAACACCACTTCCCTCTCCCTCACAAAATGAGGTATCCATGAAGATTCACTTAAACCATAATAAATCATACTGAGGCCAGCAGATGCTCATTCACAGGGACTTAACACCACAGAGTATCTAATCCAGGCCTATGACATCACAACATGGAGGTGCTACACAAAACCATCATCATTCACCAACAATTAGTGAATGAATCAAACCTGATACTCTCAAAAATTATGATGTGCTTTTTTGTAAATGAAAGAGGAGAGGAAGGACAGGAAATTTTGTGGATGCTCAGAGGGCTGTGGCTATGGTAATGATTCTTCATCTTTTCAACCAAGGACATACCCTTATACAAATTTCAGAGTATATCCATACAAAGAAGAGTAACGAAAATAATTCTAAGAAACAAAAATAAGGAAGAGATTAGCCTTAATATTAATTTTCCCTCCATTCTAGAACATCCTTTGCTGAAGGCGACGTACCTAAAACCACACAAGGGAGATCCATTATATCTAAAGAGAGATACTGTTAAAGGAAGAAGTTCATCAGATGCCAAAGACCCTTATAAGAACCTGGAATAATGAAGGAGTGTTCTAAACAATTTCCTGCATGACTAAAAGTTCCTTCAGATTTTGAAAGGATAAGCCCCAGTATATAATTTTTCACAAAACTTTATCGAAAGAGGTTTATTTATTAATATAACCATTTCTTTTTAGCAATTAACTTTGGGTTTGGATTAACCTATACCCAACAGAGTGATCTCCAAGCCTGAGCAGTTAACTAGTTATTATTTTTCTAGTTTTCAAAACGACAAGATAAAGTTGTTATATGAAACATTTCAGAGCCAATCACTTATAAAGCTGACAGGTGAAGATACAACACCTTTTACAGTTGTAAAGATATGATGAAATGAGGAAGTTACAATTCCTTATTGGGTAGTCCACACCACATAAGGCTAAAAATAATGTTATTTACTACATCTCAAGATTCCCATACAGCATTCTCTTTAATCTTTGGCTGCAGTGATTTTCTAGTTGCATTTCTGAAATGTGTCAATTTACCAGGAAAGTATGAAAATAGCAACCAGTCATTTCTACTCATTTTCATCATGATAAAACCACAGAGATTCCATATTTGGCATAAGTATCAGAGAGAGAGAGAGAGAGAGAGAGAGAGAGAGAGAGAGAGAGAACTACAGTCCATGTGGGGTAAAAAAAAAAAATACAAGCAGAAAACGAACCCCCCCCCACCCCTTCTTGTATTCAGTATTTCAATGACTAAAAGAAGGAACAAAAGGAGCCAGATAGGGAGTGCCTCATCCTCTTTGCAGATTCAGGTTGTGGTGTCTAAAGTGTAAGGATGTAATCAAGATGAAAAGAGAGGAGATATAGGTAGTATGTTTGAGGAAAAAAACTCTATGCTCTGGATATGAGTAAACCAAAGCTCATGGGTAAAGGGGAATAATGGTTTGGAAATGTCTTAGGAGTAAAGTCAGGGGTTGGGGAGAGGTCAAGAGCTAAGGAGGGAGTAGCACTACTTCTGAAGCTGTTGTGGGAGTGTGTGATAAGAGTGTATGGAGGTAAATTAGGAATTGCTGTGGATAAAACTGAAAGTCGATGGCACCAGGCCATGAGAAGAAAGATCATGAGAGGCAAGTGTTATGGGAACAGCTGAATGAGTGCGTAAGCAGTTTAGATGTTAGAGACCAGGTATTTGTGATTGGTGCTTTAAATGTGAAGGTAAGTAATGTGGTAGATGAGGGTATAATTTGGGCACATCAGATATTTAGTGCTTTGAATGGAAGCAGCTCCCGAGAGCTGGCTGCTTGTGTACTGCCACTATTAGTTAGATCACTGAATACTTGGCAAACTGCTGCGTCACATGATTATTGTTTGGCCACTGGCAACTCAAGGGTATGCCGTTTTGATAACTGCTTCTTTCCCAACACGTCGAAGCTTTGGAGCTCTCTACCTTCTCATGTCTTTCCCAATAACTATGGCCTGGATCATTTCAAGAGACAGGGTTTTCACTTTCTTAAAACTTCGTACTCAATTTACTTGTCTTTTCTTCCCCCTTTGTCAATTATCTCTATATTTCAATTAGGGCCCGTCCTTGATGTGGACTTTTGTCCGTTACTGGAGCCTTAACATAAAAAAAAATAAATACCCTCTTCACAGATGATGGGTTGCTATTGGTTACCACAGTAGAAGTGAAAGAAATGATTGATATTTTGATTGGAGTTAGTAATGAATGTGGGTTAACTATGAATAAGAGTAACTAGAGGATGCTTAAAAGCCTCAATTTCTAATGAACTAATAGTCCGTAGGACTACTGGTGCAGATCAAACAGCTTGGTTTTCTCCAACATCGATGATGGGAAAGTAAGAAAGGAAAATAAACCCACTAAGCCTGGGCTAATATCATAGAACTACATTACCTGACACAAGGAATAAGAAAGTAAACGCAATCAAGATTGTCAGCAGATATGCAACTGGCCGCAATGTCATGTAAAGGACTCCTACCGTGTCATCTGTCTGTATCAAGCAACCATAGTCGAAAGGCGATATCTATTCAAACCATAACATACATGAAATGTCATATAACTGAACGCTACACGACCAACAACTTCCCTGAAAACCTGTCTTCAGAATCTGCTCAGAGTGCTCCGATTCCGATCCAGGTCATGCGTTAAAGACATGAAGTGCATCATATAAGAAAAACATAGATTAATATGAACTGCAACGAACTTAAGCAAAGAGATTCAGGAAATGGAAGAGAAGCCAAAAAACAAAAGCTAATTGAAGAATTAGGAACAAAAACCCTGAAAACCTACACAGAAATAGTTAAGAATACAGCGACAGATTTTTTTTATTGTTTTAATTCCTTACTAATATAATAAGATGTACAATATTCCTCCAGCTGCCTAAGTAGTGTGCACACAGACAACTAAATCTACAAATAAAAGTTTTAATCATATTAACATTAATAAACAGGCTGTACAACATTCCTCCTGAGACCTTAAGTAGTTTGCACACAGAAAGCTAAAGTTACAAGAGAAAAGTTTTACTCACATCAGCAAACATTTAATGAACCATGTTCTATAATCTGCTCCGTTTCATTGTCTTCTAAACCATACATGCATGTTTATAGAGAGATGGTAATATGACATACAGTCATTGCTAAAGATCTCATTTGTTAGATCTGAAACCGGGGTAGTATCCTGAAAGCAAACATAATTAGTAGGTACGTTTCCTGATCTTAATTATTACATCAGTTTCTAGGCTGTTGGCATTATGGAGTCTGGCGTCCACTGACAACGTGAAATATTCGTTTTCTGTACCAAAGTATTATTCATATACCACTGAGGCACTATCCCAATAAAACTGTAGCTCCTGTTGCAGTTTAACAGAAAGAAAAACTGCAGAATCCATACTAATTACTTGTGGAGAAAATATGAATCTTTCACTTGGTCGGTGGACGCCAGACACCATAACGCTAATAGCCAGTACAAGGATTATATCTGGTGCCACAACCCCACTCAGACACATACGACATGTTATGTAACGTAACGTGACATTACCTGATGTTGACAACCTTTTCCTCCATATTTCTTGCCAAACTTTTAATATATCTAACGCCACTTTCCTGAAGAGGGTCCTGGGATACGGGCCGAAATACAGAGTTCCAGAATTATTCCCTTAACTGACTAATGTGACAATACTTTTTTTCCCCTTCTTATTACAATCATTATAAGAAAACTGTATGCTTAAATGCCTCCCGTGCGATCAGTTTGGCCTAATCAATATATATATATATATATATATATATATATATATATATATATATATATATATATATATATATATATATA
>JAYMFT010114448.1:0-13424 GCA_038088735.1 Panulirus argus
CCTGGGGATAGGGGAGAAAGAATACTTTCCACGTATTCCCTGCGTGTCGTAAAGGGTGATTAAAAGGGGAGGGAAAGGGGGGCGGGGAATCCTCCCCTCCTGTTTCACTTTTCCAAAAGAAGGAAGAGAGAGGGGGGCCAAGTAAGGATTTTTCCCTCTAAGGCTCAGTCCTCTATTCTTAACGCTACCTCGCTAATGCGGGAAATGGCGAATGTTTATGAAAAAAAAAATAATATACACACACACACATATATATATATATATATATATATATATATATATATATCGTTAATGAGATGGCCCTGATTAGGTCATCTAGTTGCTCTTGCCATCTCAGCTGAAAGATAAAAATAATAATATCCTTTGATGTTACAGTGAGGGGGGAATATATATCACCAGTGGCGAACCTACTGCTATTTAAACTACTTTATTGTCCACAAACTTCTTTTATTTCTATTCGGGCAAAATACACCAGTGGCTTTGGCGTACAGTCCCGCACCACGATCGTTAAACAAGACACCATTGTCACGTCAGGGTGTCTCGGCGCTCAGCGGCTTGGTTTAAACGAGGCGAATTTACTCGCAACAGAAGAGTCATTTAACATTTTATTTACATGCGACTGAGGGCGGAGGGATTAAATTCTGCCCCTGAATGAAGTTAATTTTCCAGACGAAGACTCTTGCTTTATCTAAAGTCTCTCCTCTGCTTCTTGTTAATTTATTTTCTTCCTGGGAAGGGAATTAGCGTCATCGGCTTAATGGACCTCTCTACAGCCTTCGAGGCATTGTTTACACCGTTCACCACGCCTGGAGATTAAAGCAACTCAGATGTTAAAATCAATTCGTGGAAATGTGTCGCTTGTGGCTCAAGAAATAACACGGCAGGCTTTAACCTCGGTGTCTGAGTGGATCTTTAAGTCAGCGAGGGGAGGGGCATGGCGGGACAGGGGGCTGGGGTGGACCCGGGGACTGGTGAAGAATAGGAAGCTGGAATGGGGGGGAGGAGGAGGAGGAGGAGGGGATGGAATAGGTGGCTGCGGTGGACGAGGTGGCTATGGTGGAGGAAGAGGCTGGAGTGGAGTAGGGGGTTGGTTGGAGTAGAGTCTAGGGTGGAACAACAGGGTGGAGTGGAGTGGAGTGGAGGCATGAGGCAGAGCAGGAGAGTTTGGCTGAAGTAAGGGTCTGGGGTGTTCTAAGGTGCTAGGCTGGAACAGGGACTGGGGTGGAACCGAGGGGCTGGGGGCCGAGTTGGAGGCTGGAACAGGGTAGGATGGGTGTGGGGAAAAACTGAGTTGGGTTTTACGTGGTGGAACAGCAGTACAGTGTGTGTGTAAGGTACCTGAGGAGAAGAGAGAAGAGCCTGGTGGATGTGAGGGAAGAAGGCAAACATCTCACTCCCAGAACCCGCGGATGTGGACGGGATCTACCCATCGGTCGCACGCGACACCGGGCCCGAACACACGCCAGTGGGAGAGAGAGAACGAGACTTGGAGAGTGTTGAAAAGACGAAGGCGCATTGAACGAAGACGCAGGAGGGAGAGAATGAAACGGGACGAGACGGGAGGAAGACTAAGCCAAGGGGAAGGTGCTCTGCCCACTAGTGAAACTATTCCGACAATGGCAATCCTTCACTCACGCTGGAAAGGTGAGCAGAGAGGCTGTGAGTGCCTGCTGAAGGGCACTGGAGGCAGAACGAATCAGAACATAACACGTGATGGGCACAGAAAACGTGGGGCGGCAGGGAAGCTTACCTTCCTGTCTGTAGCCACCTCCTCATATTGAAAATAAGATACACTTTCCCTTACGTAAAGACAGATCGAGTTAGACAACCAGCATTTAATGCAAGACTTCAAATTATTATGAAGCTTATCTTATGAGAGAAGACACGCATAAAATTGTCCCAGACGGATGAGAACCTGGGTACAAGGGAGGGGGGGGTGGTGGCACAATCCGTCAGCCTGCCACCGCACCAACTGCTGGACTTCACCAGGGGCGAGATGAATGGGTTCACGTCCAGCTTGCCGCCACCACTGAAAGGAAACCATTACTGAGCAACGGGGAAAATGGAAAATGGGCTGAACGAAGCCCGGGACACCGGGACAAAGGCCAGGAAATTCCAACCAAGAGAATCTTGATGGTATATGGATGGAAGCCACGAGCCTCAGAACCAGGCTGGAGATCCATAGTGCTCCTCCAGAAGAGTTATGGATAATACAAGAGCATTTGTCTTAATAATACCCACACACCATCTGGAACCGTCCAATATACTACGGTTCGAGATCCTTTGCGTCTCGCCTGTTTGATAACGGCAAAAATAAATATAAAAAGGAAACGAGTTATGAATAAATTTCCATATATATGTATCCATACATCACCAGAAATGGCCTACGACATTTGCGTAAAGTATACATTACCATTACTAATAATGAAATAATAATAATGATAATAATAATGATAACCTCTGCTGACTATGAAAAAATAAACTCAAAAAACAATATGGATACAGACATTCAATATTAAGAAGTTCATCCCCAAAAGATAAGGTACACCATCCACAATACATTATCAATAATGTGTCTGCTCCATAAGGATAAAGATGTGCGGTTCAGTGGTCTGGCACTTCGTTTCAGCAGACTCCTTTACGACCTTAAATAATTCTTCTTCATATGGAGATGAAATCAATTAAATCGTGTACGCCTGGGCTATACGCCAAGATCAGAGTTCCAGTCAAATTTGTGTAGGTCCTAAAACTCTTGGGTCAGCGTTGACCTGTGGGTCTGGGAACTCGCAGCTGTTCCAGTCTTATGATTTCTATGTCTCACATACAATACAGAATCGTGTCTAAGGAACAAAGATAATGGTAATCCTTTTGACTAAAGATCAACAAGTTCAGACGGCATCTGGGTATATATGAATATTCTTGATTAAGACAGTGATACATGATGACGATACTTCATAAAACAGCGATGGCGATACGCTAGGTGATGGTGAGGGATGTAATTCTTACAGTCAAACTTTAAGTTGAAGTTCGACTTAGCATCCCTGAGACTAGTGGTCAGAGTAGTTCAAGAACCCGGGGGAGGTCTGGTATGAGACTTATTTTCATTCCTGGCACACAAAGCATTCCACTGACGTGGCTCTTGTAACAAAACTTGTGACGGTTTCCACGATTAAGAATCTAGCACACTGTTTTCCTCTCTTGAACATACAGGGAAAATAACTGACTGACTGACTTAGGGTAAGCAAAATCCGCTGTTACAAATGGGCTGCGTAAAAACAAGAAAGTGAGGCACCTGCAGTTTTTCTAATAACTCGTCTGTTGTTCCTAAGAAGACCACGTGCTGAAGACTTAAGACCTGCCGCCACCATCCCAGATGGTAATGCAATAAATCAGGCGTCGACAGACCAGCGGGTAATATATGGAGAGGCTCGCCTGGCCTGCCAGAAGGTTATAAATACGAGGCAGCGTCCCACACGTTTTTGCTTTTTTCTCCCAACTGAACATTCAGGAAGGGTTTCAGAAGTCTTCTATCCACAAGACTAGTCTGGGACCTTGCGTTACCTGACGATGGTTTCGGAGGTCCTCTGCCCCAGCGATTGGTTTGGGACCTTACGTATATCTTACGATGGTTTCAGAGTTCTTTTTTACCCCCACAGCTCAGTCTGGGACCTTACCTTAACTTACGTATACCTTACGGTAGCTTCTTAAATCTTCTACCCTACAGCTCGGGCTGGAACCCTGTATCTTGTGAATGTGGTTTTCTACCACTACAGCTCGGCCTGGAGCCTTGTATTACCTTACGTATACCTTGCGATGGTTTCGGAGGTCTTCTCCTTATTGTAGTCTGCTACCTTGGTGAGGAATAAAGCTGTCACTCTGCTCCTCCGTTCAGTTAGGCTGCTGGAGGGCACAACAAAGACATTTCGCGTGTCAGGTAAGGATATGTCTTTCTGCGGAACAGTCTGTACAAGACTTGAAAACCGGAGATAAAACAGAGCTTGTGTACCCGTCAGCCTCGTGACGGCAGTAACTAGATACTGTAGTGACGAAGGCCATCACGAAGGTCCCGGCTACAACTTGCACTATACCGCGAGACACCCTTCCCCAGTGCCACACACACACACACACACACACACACAAAAAAAAGTCTTTCCGAAGGATGGTAAGATAATCTTTGGATGGTATCAAATCAACTTTACAACTAAGAAACAATGAAGAACCCTAATAAATATCAAATACAAAAACACCCATAACCTGTGAAAACAGTCCCAAACTCAGACCAGATGAGGTCAGGGAAGTCCACAATAAGACTTGGCCCCTGTTGAAATATAAAGAGTTTAATGGAAGGGAAAAAGTGGAGACAAGGAAAAGTATCTATGACTTTTGAAGGATGTGAAAAACCTCTCCTTCAAAAAGTGCTAGGTCATGGTTATTGGGAAAAACATGAGGGTAGAGAGTTCCAAAGCTTTCTAGAGAAAGAAGCAGTTATCAAAACAGCCTAACCTTGAGTTGCCAGCGGCCACACACTAATCATGTGACGCAGCAGTTTGCCGAGTATTGCGTGGTCTAGCTAATGGTGGGGGATACAAGCAGCCAGCTCTCGGGAGCAAAAGCCAAAGTAATACCGACAGAAGAGGGAAAGTGAACCAACATTGCGGCGTATGGCAAGAGGGTCAAGTTTTGATGTTAGAATGTGAGAGTTGATCAGTCGAACCGCTTTCGACTTCAATTCTAATCAAGTAAGGATGCAGAGCTAGAACCATCCCAGATGTGAGAGCAGTACTCCATACAAGGACGGATCAATCCATTGTATAAACGGAGCAACAGTTCGGATGAAAAGAAATTCTGACATCCAAACAGGACTCCCATGTTCTTAGAAGCATACTTGGCTATTTCCATACTGTGAGGTTTCCACGTTAGGGTGGATGTTACAGTAATACCAAGAGGTGTCAAGAGCTGGAATTACAGATCCGTCAAAGGAGAAAGGAAAGCTGCGGGGAGTTTTCGAGTGAGAGATGGGCAGAACCTGAGTCTTGGAGGCATTAAATTTAACCAGATTTCGTCTATCCCACTGAGATATTCTGTCCAAGTCTCAGTCGAGATGTAGATAGAGATAAGAAGGAGCAGATTTGAAGGATTACTGTTTACAATATAATCCAGTGACAGACGAACCATCATGGCGGCCTATACTGTACGTGTATTCTCCCACTAATCTAAAACATACCTAAAATAATAAAGAAACAACTAAGAAAAAGAAATACTTCATGGATGGTCCTAGGTGATGGCAGAAGGGGCGGCGGTGACATGTAGACCCGGGGTCACTGTCACTATAGTACGATCTCAGGGAGAGTACACTACTCTTCCAGACATATTACACCAGATCTATCAATCCACCGAAACGTAAAACAACTATTGCGTTATGAACTGTAAACAAACCGTAAAACTTATGATGAAGCATGAGATGTGGTCACTAAAGCCAGCAAGTTATGACGGATATCTTTTCCTGTTATATGAATGACTGTACCTTACCCTTGGCAGTTTACGGTTACCATAGTGACCCTACTTGCGCGTTTTTAAATGCACCTGGCTTAAAAAGACAAAGATCGGGTTCCGCACGCATGCGTCAAACCACCAAAGGTCAACACTGAAGATGCCAGGAATCCAAATTTCCAACTGAAGAAGAAAGTACGAAAACGGACGCGTTTATTTGTGTCTGCCACAGAAAGGGTACACCGTCCCTTGGCTATCTACATTCTTGTGGAGTGCGATCCCAACTCTGACAGTGATGGCTGGGCGATATATATATATATATATATATATATATATACATCCTGGTGGTGAGCTTATATTGTCACAAAATAAACTAAGTTGCAACCGTAGGGGTTTGGGTTGTGACACATTGCTTTTCCTTTATACCTACACACTGCCTGATGGCGGAGAACATTTGCACGAAGCATTATTGCTATCCCTTCACGAGATCAAAAGTTCTGGAACAGAGAGATACGAAAAATACGATGTCCTTCGTCGTGCCGGTGAAGGTACGGCCGTCCCACGGGGAATGGGTAGCGGGATCATGACAAATCGTCTGGTGATGAGAAATACCCGCACAAATTATAATCCTAATCCTTGCATTGGCTCTAAAGTTATGAAACTAAAAATACACAGATTCTTACCGTGAAAATTATATCCTCGGCTCCGAGCCTGAAGTCATGGACGCTTTGAATGGCTCACAACGCATTCGTCTACTATGCGGTTAACACCTGTACAAAGTATCATCCCAATTCCTCATCTGACTCTTAGTGTGCCGTTACACACCATGCGGTGCTGGGCGACATTCGTGCGAACTACCATCCAGTTTCCCTCGCTGGTTCACAGAACAAACAGCGGTCAAAAGTGTGAGGGGGCAAATAGGCACAGATGCGACTCCCGCTCTTAAAACGGGGTCCCACGGCGGTAGTCAGGAATACAGACGGAATCGTAAACAAACTTTGTCACCAGCATAGGGGCTAAGCTTGGCTTACTGACGGGAACTGATGATGATGTATACACCAGGAAAAGCTTCAGCGTAAACATCATTACCGTTAATGACAATTCGCTAACGATCATAAGTCGACGCGGATGAAACCCTGATAGATATGCGATGCTGAAGCTCCTTTGTGGTGTGGCGTTGCTGGTGATCAGTCGGGCTTACCCGAAGGAGAGAAGCTTTCACAGTTCGAAAATTGAAAAAATTGCGGCGTTACTCTATTTTCTGGTGGTTAAGCCTAAAAACCAATCTGGGGACTTACTAGTGAAGATAACAAGACCTGAATTTCTTTTATTTTTCTGTCAATAAACATTATATAATTTGAATGAAGACATCAGCTGTGCTTGAAATGTATTCCGACTGCTAATCCTTGGCAATGGCAGAGGGTGCACAGCCCATCCAGCTCCTCATCCTTCTTCTGTATATAAAGTACCTCAGCTCAGACAAAGAAAACCAATTTCTAACTACTATATATATATACGCAGGTGTACTCGGCTGGGCTCCGGCCCCTGCACTGAACACTGGAGAACAGAATAAGATAATCTAATCATCCGCCGCATTCCAGTATTGCTAATCTATTAATGGAAACATCGCAATTACCTCATTTTCAATCACGGTTACGACTGTACGACGGATCGACCCCGAGGTGTGTGCTGGCCACGCCGGGCCAACATACTCTACTGTTGCCCCTTCGTCCTCAGGGGCTGCATCGTCGTGTTGTCAAGGAATGATGCAGACTAACTGATCATTCATACTAGCGGTAGCTTCCTGGTCTCAGACCGAATTACGGGAGCAGAAACGAGTTCGTAAAACTCTACGGACGGTATGACGGAAGAGCGCCCAGGCGGCCCCGAGTTAGGAACTTTTCGCATAGCCGACCAGATGGATAATACACGTTCACTCGCATGAAGAACCAAGAGGCGACAAGAGGACGATACCCAAGCTATCGCAACCACGATTTTACCGTCAACCGCGACCCTACAGTCCCCCATCTGTCTTCTAAGAAAGAACAAAGGGTCCTTCCTCTATCTACTTCTTAAGCATACCCAGACAAAGCGGTTTTGTGGCAGTGCGGGCGAAGAGCGAGAAGCACGGGTTAGGTGTAGGCAGGCGCACAGAGTACAGAGGGTACAGTACGTGGAAGTACGAGTGCGACAGATGAACCCAAGTGGAGCTCAAAGACCTAAATGGTCCTTGACCCGTCGGAAAAATGCGGGAGCAATATTACTGGCAATGGTTATAATACAACAGCGGGCGGGGGTACATTCAAACACAAAGCGTATAATATCTAGATCATATATTGAGCGAGTTATAACCTCAGAGGGTCAGACAGTACACACGGACAATGACAGTCGCGTGTTGGGGGGCGGCCCGATGGGATAGCAATTTAGAAGGGGGACAATTTTACGTTACTGCCTACGGGGGTAGATGATGATGTGTACGTAATTTTACGGTATGAATCATTGTACAGTCTTCAGAATATACCGGGAGGACAGCATACTCGTGCTACCTACTCAGAATGACATAGGAATTATGACAAGGAAAGACAGGGAAAAATGATGGAGAAGAGTTTGAAGAAATATAAAGAGTGAAGAAGGAGAAAGAGCCCTAAGTAAATGTATAACTGCTCCCCCTTTCTTCCAGCAGGATGGAGACTCTCTAGTAGGCCCTTCTGACTCGCCTGTCACCCTCTCACGTCGTTGTGATGAACCCACCGTAAGCTCATCTACATTATCAAAGAAACTCTTTCTGTATGTTTATAGCCAAAAGAAAACCTTTTTATAATAAATTACATCATTGGATTGAAAGACGAAAATACAGAACAAGACGGCCTTGAAAACACAGGTAGGAAAAAAGGAGAGGAGGGGGAGGCAGGTAGAAGAAGTGTTAAGATACGTATAAGAAATGCTGGTAACCGGAGCTGCTAAGCTGGGGGAAGGTTGCAGCAGATCCTCCGCAAAGGCAGCTCCTTGGGACCTCTTGACTATTCAAGAAGGGCAAACCCGCCTGACACCGAGTTGCCTACTCTGGTGGGAGGATACGACATGGGGGAGGACACGAGACACGACCGAACTGGGTCAAGACAGGAACTTCGCCTTAACAAAGAAACAAAGGAAACTAGGATGGGGTAGTTGACTGGGGCGAGGGAACAGACGGCAATGAAAGTTACCTATAACCATATGAGAGCCTGAAAGACAGAGCACTGATCAACTCAACTACGCTCGTGTGAGCAAGCTTACAGCCACATTCCCTTCAGACGCCATAATGAGGTACTCTCGGTGCCAGAAAGCGCAGGCTGCCCAACTATATATATGCTATATACAGGATTTGTTCTCGTGCTTCGTCCATGGTAATTAACTCCTTGACGACGACGCGACGGTACGACCCTTATGATGGCCTGACTTTTGACCTGACCCTTACGGGTCGTACCGCCACGCTCAAAGAGGTTAAAAGAAGAATCTTTCACTGCCTCAGGAATCGAGGCTTCTCCAACGATGGTCCAGACGACACATCAACGCTAGCCTAAGCGATCCATCGCCGCTGGCCTAGAAGTGCAGTCGCCTCAGGTTTGGTACGGGACGGATAAACACCTCACTTAAGTAAGGTAAGGGAAAGTGAGGTAAGGTATATTAAGGCAAGGAAGGCAAAACAAGGCAAGGCAAAGCAAGGCAAGATAAGGTAAGGTAAGGTACTGCCTCAGCCCGAAGTGGGGTTTTTAAAAAAGAAGTCTCCTCAGACTGGTAATCCAGGCTGTTCAGAAACACAGCTCAAGGGCTCCCACAATCTGGCTGGTTTGGAACACTTTTGTAAGATGTTTATCTAAAGAGTTTTGGAAGTTCTCAACAGGGCGGTCCTTAAAGTTTGTACAACACAAACAACGAGCTGATTAGTTCCGGCCTGCGGATGCTTACGGGTTCCTTATATCTTATGTATGGGACCCCAGGATTCTTTAAGACTACCTCAAGAGGGAACAAGTTATAAATGAAAACGAACACCTGCCTTCCAATGCGGTTAACTATCGTACTAAGACCATTGTTCAGTTATTCCACCACTTTACACAAAATTTCTGTTGAAATTCAATATAATAATTTAATATTCACGATGGCGAGCGCAATGTCGTGCTGATTCAGTATCCAAACCTGTCCGTAATTCTATTATCGCTACACACCAGTTCTATTCCTAGGTACAAAGCTGTGTAGTTGCTCAGGCCGTTGTAAACACCTGAGACTTCCCATACCTTCCGACCCCACAGCTCGGTATGAGACCTCACCTTAATTTACAACGTTTTCACAGGCCTTCTACTTAAACAACTCGGTTGTGGGGCCTTATCTTATGATGGTTTCGGAGGTCTACTACCCCACAGATCCTTACCTCATATATACCTTGCGGTGGCTGTCGAGTTCTTCCACCCTTACAGCTCGGTAAGGGACCTCAGGTTACGATGGTTCTGGAGATCTATCCTCCACATCTCGGCCTGGGATCCAATTGTCGTGTAGCTCCTTTGCTCTGTCAGCTCTTTTTAAGACTATGACTCACAACTTCTGTCGCCCTACCTATCCCTCACTTTTCCGTCCAGACGGCACTATAGCTGTCTCTCCCGCTGATAAAGCAATTCTCTTTGCTTCCCGTTTCTCCTCTAACTCCACCTTGGATGACTTACATTCCTTCACCCACTGATGCTCCTCTTACTAATCCTATGACTCTTCCTGTAATCTCTTTTCGGACCGTTCGAAAAGCGCTTCTTTCTTTGGACACACGTAAGGCTTATGGTCCTGATGGCATCCATCCCCGTGTATTGAAAGAGCGTGCCTCTGAATTTGCACCTGTGCTTGCTTGTCTATTCCGTTTCTGTTTAAAAACCAAAACTTTTCCATCTTGGAAACATACTTTGATACATCCCATCCCTAAGAAGGGTGATCGTTCTGACCCCTTTAACTATCGTCCTGTTGCTTTGACATCTACTATTTCCAAAGTCTTTGAATCCATCCTCAACTCCCATATCCTTGAACACCTCGAAAATCAGTCTTCTGTCTGATCACTAGTATGGCTTCCGTAAGGCGAGATCCACTGGTGACATTCTTTCCTATCTTACTAATGTCTGGTCATCATCCCTGAAAGATTTTGGGGACTAAAGTGTAGTTGCCCTTGACATATCTAAGGCTTTTGACAGGGTGTGGCATCGGGGCCTCATCTGTAAGCTTCCCTCTTTTGTCTTCCCTCCCTCATTTTGCTCCTTGATATCTCGCTTTCTTTCTGGCTGATCTGTCTCTGTGGTTGTTGATAGATCAGCCACACCCCTTTTCTCCATCAACAACAGGTTCTGTCCTTTCTCCTACATTCTTTCTTGTTTCAAAGACTTCCTCTCCTCCACAAACAGACAAATGCACTTATACGCTGACTACTCAATAGAGCATTCATCCGCATCCTTTAGTTCTGCTCCCTCTTCTATCACTCGATCTGCATCTCGTCTTGACACAGCTTCCTCTGTATTTTTAGACGGTCAGCATATTTCAGTGGGGTGCACAGAATATAGAAAAGTTTAATGCCTCCAAGACTCAATTTCTACCCATCTCTCTATCGAAAACTCCTCCCAACTCAGGCATCTCATTTGACGATTCTGTATTTCTACCTCTTGACTCAATGAACAAGCTTGGTATTACTGTAACATCCACTCTTTCTTGGAAACCCCTCATCATGGGGATAGCTAAGTCTGCCTGTAAGAAACTGGGTGTCCTGTTTAGATGTAACTTCTTCTGAACAGTTGCTCCGTTTATACAAGGGACTGATTCGTCCTTGTATGGAGTACTGCTCTAGCGTTTGGGGTGGTTCTATCTCTGTTTCCTTGACAGAGTTGAGTCGAAAGCGGTCCGACTTATAAACTGTCTCAGGCTAACTTTCAAACTTGACCTCCTTGCCCTACGCCTTAATGCTGGTTCACTTTCCCTCTTCTATACGTATTACTTTGGCTTTTGCTCCCGAGAGCTGGCTGCTTGTGTGCCCCCTCCACTAGCTAGACCACGCAGTACTCGGCAAGCTGCTGCGTCACATGACTATTGTGTTGCCATCGGCAACTCAAGGGTATGCTGTTTTGGTAACTACTTATTTCCCTACACGTCAAAGCTTTGGAACTCTCTACCTTCTCATGTCTTTCCCTATAACTATGACCTGTCACATTTCAAAAGATAGGTCATTTACTTTCTCAAAAATTCGTAGATACTTTCCCCGTCTTTTTTCCGTTTCTTAATTCTCTCTATATTTCAATTAGGGCCCGGCCTTGATGTGGACTTTTTTCTGTGACTGGAGCCTTCAACATAAAAAAATATACATATATAACAACATATAGATACACATGCATATACACATATACATATGTACATATTCATACTTGCTCGCCTCCATTCATTCCTGGCGCCCATCAACCCCCCATCCCACAGGAAACAGCATCGCCAACCTCTGCGTCAGCGAGGTAGTGCCAGGGAACAAAAAAAAAAAAAAAGGCCACATTCGCTCACACTCAGTCTCTAGTTATCATGTACAAATACACCCAAGCCACAGCTCCCTATCCACATCCAGGACCCACAGACCTTTCCATGGTTTACCCCAGACGTTTCACATGCCCTAGTTCAGTTAATTGACAGCACGTCGACCCCAGTATACCACATCGTTCCACTTCACTCTATTCCGTGCACGCCTTTCACCCTCCTACATGTTCAGGCCCCAATAGCTCAAAATTCCTTTCACTCCATCCTTCCACCTCCAATTTGGTCTCCCGCTTTTCCTTGTTTCCTCCACCTCTGACACATATATCTTCTTTGTCAACCTTTCCTCAATCATTCGTTCCATATGTCCAAACCACTTTAACACACTGTATTCTGCTTTCATAACCACATTCATTTTATTACCACACATATCTCTTACCCTTACATTACTTACTCAATCAAACCATCTCACACCACATGTTGTCCTTAAACTTTTCATTTCCAACAAATCCACCCTCCTCCGTACAACTCTATCTATAGCCCATGCCTCGCAACCATATGATATTGTTGGAACTACTATTCCTTCAAACATACCCATTTTTGCTCTCCGAGATAACGCTCTCTCTTTCCACTCATTCTTCATCACTCCCAGAACCTTTGCCCTATCCCCTACCCTAAGACTCACTTTCGCTTCCATGTTTCCTTTCGCTGCCAAGGCCACTCCCATATATCTAAAACACTTCACTTCCCCAATTTTTCTCCATTCAAACTCACATTCCAGCTAACTTGTCCCTCAACCCTGCTCTTATTCACATTTACTCTCTGCTTTCTACTTTCGCACACTTTTCCAAACTCAGTCACCAACTTTTGCAGTTCCTCACTTGAATCAGCCACCAATGCTGTATCATCGGCGAACAACAATTGACTCGTATCCCAGGTCCTTTCATCCCCAAGGGACTGCATGCTCGCCCCTTTCTCCAAAACTCTTGCATTTGCCTCCCTAATCACCCCATCCATAAACAAATTAAACAACCCTGAGGACATCACACACCCCAGCCGCAGACCTACTGTCACTGGGAACCAACAACTCTCCTCTTTTCCTACTCATACATATGGCTTACACCCTTGATAAAAACTTTTTACTGTTTCTAGCAACTTACATCCCACACAATATAATCTTAAGACCTTCCACAAAGCCTCCCTATCAAACGTATCATATGCCTTCTCTAGATCCATAAATGCTACATACAAATCCATCTTTTTTTTTCTAAGTATTTTTCCCCTGGGGATAGGGGTGTAAGAATACTTCCCCAGTATTCCCTGCGTGTCGTAGAAGGCGAATAAAAGGGGCGGGAGCGGGGGGCTGGAAACCCTCCCCTTCTTGTATTTTCAATTTCTAAAAAGGGAAACAGAAGAAG
>JAYMFT010114459.1:0-13424 GCA_038088735.1 Panulirus argus
CAATAACTATGACCTGGCTCATTTCAAGACATGTTTTTCACTTTCTCAAAAATTTGTAAATACTTCCCCTGTCTGTTTTTCCCCCCTCTCTCAATTCTCACTACATTTCAATTAGGGCCCTGCCTTGATTTGGACTTTTGTCCGTGACTGGAGCCTTCAACATAAAAAAAAAAAAATCCTCTATTGACGTGATATGAGGCTCACGCCTGCGTCAGTGTCAGATATAAGACTGAGTAACGGGAGAGGTGTGTAAACGCAGTTGCTTGAGGGACTGAGTATTTTTCTGTGGAGGCTCTTGGTGATGGCATGGTTTACAACTACAGCCTGGCTGGTCTGCAACACTTTCTTAGTTAAAAAGTTGTATATCCTTATCCTACTTTTTCCTGTTATTCCCATCCTTCGCATTTTATGTGCTATGACAACATGGTCACATCTATCAAATGCTTTGATAAAGTCTCAAAACCAAATCAGAATTTTGTTTGTCTTCCACATCTTTAACAATTTTATCACAGTGGTCGAGCGACTGAGAGAGGCAAGGTCTTCCCGTTCCGCGGGCATGATGTCCTAGAGGGGGGGGCATCCTAGAGCTGGCCGGCTGCTCCCTGGACGTCCATACCCCAGGCGAAGTTGCTACGTGGTACCAGCTGGGGGTGTACCACATTCACCACATATTAATAAGGACATTATCACCATCATCAGTTCGCGTCACAACACATTATGATCGAGCCATAAGCTCAAAATCATAAACCTGTTTTGGTGAAATTCCTGAGCGGAGTAGATTGTTGCCTGGCCACAGGCACAGTAGGCCCCACCTCGCTGTGAGCTCCCAGCAACAGGTGTAATCTGAAAATCGTCAGACCACAGACGACACAGTTCCACAGAGACAACGGGTGCTACCCGGATGGAGGCGACTGTTTTCCATCGTCCATTCATACGAGTCGTTCTCGCAAATCATGCCTAGATAAGTATAGCCTTGGAGGAGGAGGAGGAGGAGGGGCCTGCGGCGGACGGGTTTCACGCACAGGCAACAAAACACCGGAAGGCCTGCGCTCTGAGACTGAATGCAAAATCATGGTGCACTGCCGCTCAGCTGGTTCCGGTGGTTGTAGCCCGCCATTTGCCCGCCGTGGGGGACGATGATCTGGCACAATACGCCGCAACATCCGTGTCCCAGGTCGCTGTGCGCACAACACCCGTGTCCCTGTTCGCGACACTAACCCCGACTAATGTCTCACGTCGCCACACTCATTTATCAGTTCGCTACATTCGTGTGTACACAGACACCATGACCGCCAGCTGTGCTGGTCCACGAGGCCCAGCAGCTTGGCTGCGTTGACAACAGCCACTGTACGCCTCATGCTGCTGCCCACTGATATCTTGCATGTTCAACAAGAACGAGT
This sequence comes from Panulirus argus, assembly GCA_038088735.1. Classification (NCBI taxonomy): domain Eukaryota; kingdom Metazoa; phylum Arthropoda; class Malacostraca; order Decapoda; family Palinuridae; genus Panulirus; species Panulirus argus. Next base: position 1,401 of record JAYMFT010114459.1, read on the forward strand.
CTCCACAGCAGTCCCTTGCTACGTGTACCATGTCCTACTTCTTCATATGGCTGGAGCCTCGCTTAGATCATTCCCAAAACAATATCCAGACAATTAGAGTTCCCATTAATAATATGGATATGACAAGTGTAGTTCGTCGATATACGGAGTCAAGAGCTGCTGTAAGCGTTATGCCTGTACGAGAGTTTTTTGCTGAGTTTATATAACGCTCTGAATGGGACTCACAAATTCAAAGAAAACTTCGGAAAAATAAAGCATCAAAAAGTCTTATGATAAATGTATCAACGTTGAGGGCGTGGAGAAGACCCATTTTCTAAAGACTGAAGAATTCCATTACAGTTACTGGCATATTCCACAGTCATATAGTCATATACCTACATTAGCATCCTTTGCCGTAATTGAAAATGAACAAAATCTCAATAATCCATTGATATGAAAATAACAAAGAAATAAAACACGAACAAAAATACTCCATGTTCGCCTCAACACGGAAGTTCCGTCGAGAGAACATCAAACAATATTCATTGTTTGTGCAATATGCCCCTTATGTATATGTTACTGTTATGTGTAGCGAAGAGCTTGAAATAGGCAGATGAGGTGACCTGCAGTGAAAGACACCAGCATAGCGAGGTGACGATATCCCCAACGAAGACCCTGACATACCAAGGTGACATGAGTGATGGCTATTCCATCAGCTGAGGACCAGTTCCCATCCATTCCGCATCCCTCCCGTCCAGAGAGTGTTAACCTCTCTTCTGTGTCCAAGAGTACAGAGAATCGGGGGGGGGGGGGGCACCTACCTTGAGTAGTATCTCGGAGATATGGCCCGGTTGGAGGGCGACCTTCCCGGAGGCGACCTGCTCGCCGGCGTGGACGAGGGCGGCGCGGACGGTGAGAATCTGCGAAGTACGAAGGGCCTCCACCGCCAATCGGTACACAGAGCCCGGCACCACGCTACGCCCGCCCACCACCACCCACTTCCTGCAGGTGCAGAAGACCAAGGTGTTAGTGCTGGTGACCTGGGGTGATGCATGTGGTGACCTGGGGTAAGGCATGGATAGCGAGCTGACCTGGGATGAAGCATGAGAGGTGTGGTGACCTAGGTAAGGCATGGTAAGGTGTGGTGACCTGGAATGAGGCCTGAAAGACCAAGATCTGGTTATCAAAACCTATAATAAAAGCATGGAAAGTGTGGCCAGTGACCTGGGATAAACCTAGAAGAGATACATATACCATACCAGGTCATGAAGACTCGGGTACACGGCACACCTGACCTACTAGACAGGCACACAGCTGCCCAGCCTCATTCGTCATGATGCTACGGAAAATGTAGAAAGCGTCAGAAATTAACATTTGTATATACAACGCTTCGATGCCCTTCACCACCACGATTGGAACCTCGATCATGACCATATACGACCCATAAGCACGACAGTATGAGTCTTAGTTATGATGACCCAGCCCTCAAGCGCCAGGACAGAGGTCATACCCAGCCCTCAAGCGCCAGGACAGAGGTCATACCATCATTTCCAATGGTCGTAGCAGCGTTCTGAAGAGGTTAAGGTACTAACCACAGACAACAGTAAAACTGAAAACAACAAACAACTTACATTACTTTAAACATTTCTGTCTTTTCAGAGATGTACACCTTTTTCTTAAATTCTGATAACAATGGCTTTTCCGTCTCTCTCAAAGAGCGGGAGTATTAGGTTCCTCGTGCAATTACGTACTCTGACGGCCAGACACAGACTCACATTAACTACAAAAAGTGGATTGTGGAAAAACAGTCTCTGCATAATACTAAGGTGAAAGGTAATATAAAAAGCGGATTTTTTTTTTATTCCAGAAGATGGGGTGTTGTTCCTCTAGCAGGGTGCACGATGTCGGATGCCTTAGATGCGGTTATGGCACTGAACTACAACTCGGGGACGAGGGATCTCTGTTGGCAGGGAGTATGCGATGGCGTAGATGGTGCACCAGTTCTTCCTGAACTGTTGAGTTGTTGTTTGAGATTAAACCTCTCTACAACTCAGGAGGTGCGGGCCCTGAGCTCTAGGGCGGCCCGCCGGTGGTGAGGGACCTAAGCACCGGGCTTAGGGGGGGTTGGGCTTGTTATCAAACACTGCCCCCACGAGAGCCGGGCTCCCTCTGAGAACTGCCGAGACGCGGTCCACGTGATGGCTGGGAAGAGATGGTAAGGCCAGGGTGCTGAGCACCTCTTGACAAGTGGCAATGAGTGCCCTTTTCTCCACCTTTTCTTGTCGCCCCTGTCGCGTAGTGGATAAGGAGGAAGACCCGGCAGGGAGGGCTATACGACGTTCAAATGTTCTTGATTTCAGGTGCAGAATGTCCAGGAATCTGGAGGCGAAGAGGGAAACACGGACGATGATTGGAAAATTTGATGATGGCGTCGGACGACTGTCCCATCTAGCTTAGTTTGTAATCCAAAATGAAGCCGAGGAGCTCACTGGACTGAATACCGTGGGGAGGGCTGGGGCCTAACGAGACAGTAGGAGGTGAGACATGGTTGAAAATGAGGACGCCGTTCGTGGAGTTATTGATGATGGCGTTGTTGGCGATTGTCCAGTTCTGTAAGCTGTTTAGGGGTCTCTTCAAGGGCACTGTAGTCGGGAGGGCTGTTGCTCATCCTCCTACTAATGGCGGAGTCGTTGAAGTTCTCCCAACAAAATTTCTCGTCCATCACGGAACGATTTATTAAGATTAGTAAACATAAGGAACCCATACTGGTGACCCATGAGACGCCACAGGTGAGGAGGGACTGGACGCGGGAGATGATCTCTCGGGTGTGTGCAACCTGACGACGCTCATAGAGGAACGAGTCTGCACGTCGGGGATGGCGTCCGGAGCGGAATGGTGATGATGGGTTTGTTGACAGACCGGTATGACTAACTAGACTGAAAAGCTTTGGTCAAAGTCATGGACGATGAGAGGCAACAAAGCCTGTCAAAAGGACCTTATTTGCCCCGACAGTCGTAGTGACAGAAGGACAGGCAACGGAAAACAACGGCCACCAGAGTAAAGATTCAGTTTAGTCTCTGTATCCCCTCCCCGAGACGAGCCAGACACACACACCGTGTATGTTGACACCCCAACCTGCACCCCTCTACCCCACCCCACAAATGGCGAGGGGCGCGGGTGGCACATGCATGCAGCGTCCATCCGGCACAGCCGCCCCTCTCCCCCGAGCCTCAGCATAATGCTGTATGTCATCAAACGACAGGGAGTGATTGTACTCCCAGATAATTACATGTTGAAAGTTGTTTGTTAACTGGACAATCGTCACAAAGGTACAGAGCGGAAAAAAACCGCACCCGGCCAATTAAGGAAGCTTCAAATACGCGATAATCAGACTTGTTATATACAGTAATGGGGGAAAAAAACCGTATTGTCGATTGCCACAAAGATTTACAGCAAACTGATACAGACACACACGCATACACACACAGAGTCCACTACGCCCATCCAGTCAAGCTTACATACATCGACTGATACACTCACAAAAACAGCTTATCTTTCACCACACACGACACAATCATCTGCTACACATCACATGGCCAGGACATCTACCTCCAAGAGGCCGAGTCAACAGGCATCCCGCTGGACACGATCTCACGACCCTTGAGCACAAAGGTAGGAGGACCTTTGGACGCGACAGCACGACCCTTAGGTATGAAGGCCTGGCTTTTAACCTAACGTTTAAAAAAGGGTCAGGTCAAAGGCCTGGCTATATCACACCCAAGGGTCGTCCCGTCCTGCTCAAAGGCTGTATCATACCCAAGGGTCGTATACCGTCGTCCTCGGGAGATTATTGTCTCCAGTCGCCTCACAACGACAAGCGTGAACCAGAACACTTACTCAAGAACTGTGTGTTTTCTGCATGTCCTTCAAGGGTCGTATATAGGAGGGAACGTGAGGAACGTGAATAAGCGCACGGCGTGGAACGTTCTGATCGGGCGCATGAACTTCGCCAGACACCAGGTGTGCATGACTCTGTGTGTGTGTGTGTGTGTGTGTGTGTGTGTGTGATGTACCCCCCCCCCCAACCCCGGCCCCCACGGACAACCAACAGGAGCTGCCGTAGGTCTCTGAAGGAACAACTTGAGTGAGTCTGTGGAATTGTAGCCACGCACCACGGACAGCCCCCTCGTCCTTACGGCTGACGTAGGTAAGGTGAGACACACACACACTATACCACACACAGTGCATGGCAGGCAGCTATCACCAGCACCACACACCGTGCAAGGCAGAGCAGGAAGGCACCAGCAGAACTTTCTCTGCATTGCTTCATTCGTTCTCTCTCATCATCCAGGCCTCTCACCATCCATAACCCAGGCCACTCACCATCCATAACCCAGGCCACTCACCACCCATCACCCTTCACCCAGGCCTCTAACCACCCATCACCCAGGCCACTCAACACCCATCATCCAGTCCACTAACCACCCATCACCCATGCCACTCACCACCCATCACCAATGCCACTCACCACCCATCACAAAGGCAACTCACCATCCATCACCCATGCCACGCACCACCTATCACCCAGGCCGCTCACCACCCATCACCCAGGACCCCCCAACACCCATCACTTAGGCCACTCACCACTCACCACCCATCACCCAGGTCTCTCACCACCCATTACCCAGGCCTCACCACCCATCACCCAGACCACTCACCACCCATCACTCAGGCCACTCACCACCCATCACCCAGGCCACTCACCACCTATCATACATGCCTCTCACCACCCATCACTAATGCCACTCACCGCCCATCACCTAATGCCACTCACCACCCATCACTAAGGCCACTCACCACCCATTACCCAGGCCTCACTACCCATCAACCAGACCACTCACCACCCATCACTAATGCCACTCACCGCCCATCACCCAGGCCACTCACCACCCATCACCGAGGCCTCTCACCACACATCACCCAAGCCACTTACCACCATCACCCAGGCCACACACTACCCATCATCCAGGCCACTTACCACACCTGACACCTGCATAATAATAATTCAGGTCTCACTGGTCGTCCTCTGGGGAACTGACGACATTCACAGTAGCATTTCACCATCGCACACACAGACAGACAGACAGACAGATACACACACACACCAGGTCATGTTCAAGGTAAGAGACCAGAATTGGAAAAGGGGGAAAAAAATGAGATCTTACAAGTGATGGATGTGGCGGTGACTATCTCTGGGCCTCCGACCTGTTCAGTGCAGGCTCCACTGGTCAGGCGGGTACATAAATACACCTCTTACGTAACGTCAAAGAGGCGGGGCACTGGGTGAGAGCAGGAGGATGAGGAGGAGGGGAGGGGGGGGGGCGAGATACGAGGGAGGCTGTGCAATTGCTGGATGTGGCTGATTGGAGAAAGTTGATATGACCAGGAGGAGGAGGAGGGGAATGTCTGGTCTCACACTAAGGGCCACGGAGACCGCTATGGTACTGGACACCTCTTGGTTGCGACGGCCTAGCCTTGCATCTGTGGGGCCAGGGCGGTCGGTACGAACCCTTCAGCACGACGGTACGACACTGGAGAACGACTTCAGACGGTACGACGCTGGGGAACGACTGTGCACGACCTTGGGGCATGACCCTGTAGCCTTCATGAGTCATGTCATATCATACCCCAGGGTGTCGCACAGTCATAATGATTAGGGTCGTACCGACGCGTCGTGCTCATGGCAGGAGTTAATTGTGCTTTGTATGACGGAGACGCTGGCGGGAAGACCGGCGAGACGTGTCCTGCGCTGTCGACTGCGTCATCCGTCTGGCCTTCGACGAAGTCTTCAGGTCGGTGATGAGACACCTTCCTCGTGACCCGGGGCTGGAGAATGTACTAGTTCAGGTCTTTCCAGCCTCCAGCATCGCCTGCTGGCGGGGCGGTCGCCGGGGAATGCTAATAGTACGTTCCCTACGCGAGACCTGACGGCGTGAGGACCACAGAGAGGGAAGGGTGGGCGGGCATTTCCAGGAATGGTTGGGGTAGGCCTAAGCCTCCTGGCCTTTAAGGCGTACCCGAGCACCCCTGATGGCCACAATGTCCTCCTTCACCTCCCTCTCTGTCGCGCCTCATGACCAACTGCTGTGCCGCAGGGGTCCGAGCCAGCAGTGGCTGGCTACACGTACTTTCATTAGCTCAGTGGTGTTAGCTTGGATACGATCGTGGTCCTCGAGAGACTGAGTTCCAAGTCTTGTTCATCTAAGGGAAGGGACGCGGGCGTCTCGAAGGACTGAGAGAAGCTCCAGTGATTCATCCAGATACACAAGAATCACCAATGGCGAAGGTATTCGAAATGTGTCAACCCAGCTGGTGAGAATTATGGTTCGACACGCGTAAGACGAACAGGGATTCGCACGTCATCACGTCTAACGAGTCTCTGATTCAGGTGTTCGAAGCTTCACATTCTACCTACCGAAACACTGGGGTGGTAAACCAAGTCCTAAGAGATGCCTCTTTGTGTGAGCTGGTCTCGAGATAGATAGTCTCGCAGAGGACTGTTCTCTTCTCCGGTTATCTTCTTAAAGCTGTGCTAACAACTACCTAATGTGTACACGGTTGATGATGAAGGCTGAACACTTTATTTTTTAGAGAGATTTTCTCGATCTCTGATCGACACTTTTGTCTGGTATCAAATCATTGGAGGTATCCGGGCCACCCCTATATATCGCTGCCTCCTCTCACCATCGATTATTCCCACATCCACCAGGTGTCAGGGCGGTATAAAGATATGAACCGAGAACAAAACGATATTGTAGTAAAATGCCAAAACCTTGCCCATTCTCTCTTCTTTTAAGTCGACATAACTCGGGCGTCCCTCGTCATGCGTGCAATAAACATCAACAGAATATTGCAATAAGAAGTGCAATATATATTGTCTTTAAAACCATACTGATGTTGCAGAAGTTTAGAATGCAGTCCAGCAACGGGCGAGTATGGCCCATTCGTAGGGAGAGAGAGAGGTGTGTGCTGTCGCCTCCCTCCCTCTAATAAAGTTGCGGAGGTGTGACGTGTGGTTTGGCCCGACCTATATGGGGGATCGGCGTAGGTGAACCGAGCACGTGGGAGAGAGAGACGTGTGTGGGACGTTAGCCCTATGGTAGCGGGAACGCGCGGCCTGTGCGAGTTGGGTATTTGGGAGAGTGACGTTAGCATGGGGTAGAGACTCGTACGCCGGGGTAACGTGTGTTTAGTAGAATTTGACTTCTGCTGGACACCTGTGGGGATGGTGACCTGTGACCTGGGGTGATGTAATGACTGGGGTGAACCGTGACTAGGGTGGCCTTTTGACTAGAGTAATGACCTGTGTGACCTGGGATGACCTATGATTGGGGCGATTTGCTACAAGGGTGTGGCTTGTACATAGAGTGGCCTGTGAATGAGGTGACTTGTGACTGAGCAAACCCGTCTCCCAGATGATCCCTGTGAGAGCCTGATGTTCAAACGAGAGGGAGACCTGTATAGGAAAGCGATCTGTATAGTTGACCCGTATGACAGGCTACTATATATGGAGCTGGCCCTGAGTCTTGTGAGGCTGGACGGTAAATGTGGGGTACAACCCTTGTCGGAAGAGCTTGTCTCGATAATGCCTTCACCACACTGGTACCAGGACGTACCAGGACTATAATGAACCCGAATTTAAAGAACATAGATCTATATACAGACAGGTAGGTATAGGATAGAGACGATTTGGATCACCTAAAACGCTACAGTTGTCTTAAACATCGTTTGTAGCAGCAAGGGAACGAACAACAAACTGGCTGGGAAAATACTGTGATTGGATTAAATCAACACACTCCTTTAGGCGCAGACGGGAAAACCTGGAAAGGTATAAACAAAATCACTGGAAAGGGTAACGGAGAAGTACCTCAACCCATTTGTTTAAAATATAACTTTATCATGCTCTTGGAGGCCTATAGGAGAAGGAATCCATAACAGGCTAATTCCTCCCTATTTTTCCTAAACACAGTGAGATCATAATGTAACATGCTGCACCCTGAAGCTAGGCACAGATATGCGAACGTTGCTGCCCAAGGGATTCAAAGTTGATAAGACAGATGCTTTTGGCAAACTTACATTTGAAAAGTCTGTTGAAAACAACACTAAGATGTCAACCAGAAGCCTTAAAAATGTCATAGTAAAGGACTAAGAAATCTCTGTGAAACAAAGAGACGAGTACAAACGGGCAAGTAGAAAAATTCTCCATAACAGTTAAATGTGTTAAGTAAAACCTGGAGAAAGTAATAAGATCAGCATACTACAGTATGTTAGACTAGCATGCTAGGCTACAGGTACTATTGGCGCTTTGGCCTATCTGGAGAAGTCAGCCATGTGAAGTGTGAAGCTTGCACTCAGACACGATCACACACACCAAAAGACTATGCCTCAGACCGTGAACACAGAGACCCTCTTTGGGAGAGGCCCAATCAAACTAACCCTCCAAGGAATGGCCGATCACCGTATTGTTGATAGAGAAATATAATTCTGAAATGGTATCCATTTTTTATTTTTTCGTAATCTGGTACATACATTTATTGTATGAAACACTGTAAGTTTTAGCACTAAACCAACATAGTAACCATCTATGTCGCTTATGCCAACCTAAGTCTGAAGAAAACCATTTACTAACGTCAGCAATACTTCTGAGCCACCGCCACCACGCCAGCCACGGGGCGCGCAGTAAACTAACCCCTAAAAGCGGCAACAGTTAATCAGGAAGACAACTGCCACCATAACAGCGTTGAACTGAAGGCTCCTCGTGGGTCCATCAGTCCGAGAGCCACACCCCAAGGTCCCTCGTTGAGTCCAGCAGCCAGTTTGGTTTTGGATGTAACCACTCATGCACTTAATACCCTCACGAACTTTAGAATCAAACATAATACCTCATAGATAAAGTGGCAAGGTTTATCTTTGTGTTCAGTTAAAAAAAATTACCGAATGTCATGACATGGCTGAACAAGTCTACAGAAAATATGGGAGGGGAGGCATAATTAACACCACCTCGAACTCTGTTGTCAAGAACGATAGAAAGTTCCTGAGAATCGAAGGGGAGGATTTTCCCGACGGATGCCGACAGTCAAAACGTTTCAGACTTCTTTCCAGACACAAGCATTATTATCATAGCCATTGGAAAATATATAATGCAAACGGAGAAATTATAGTTTACATATAAAAACATAATTTTTAATTGTTGACGCTACATTAGTTATTCTTTTGAACAGCAGAATGATTTGATACAGGAAGTACGACATGCGAAAGATTTCTTCAGCAAAAGCCATTTCCCTTTCTTCCTGCTTCATCCATCCCACCAAGAGCGTGCCAGCGCGGTTAGCGGAGCGTGGGGAAACGTGAGGCTAAAGTTGCAATAAATGTAACTGCCACTTACAACTCTGGCTGGTAACAGCTAACTTTGGTAGCACTACCTACGACACGTGCTGCAACCGACAACCTTGGCTGATGATAGCTACCCTTGGTAACACTGCCTGTGGCAAGTGCTACAAACTATAGCTGACGTCCAATGGCTGCTAGCTTCAGCGGTACTGGCTGGCCAGCGGTGGACCCCACGGTGCGGTCAGCCACACCCGACCTGGGAAAAAAACTGGGTTCTGTCTGACCCATGTGTTTAACGCAGAGTCTTACTGGTTGGAGTGGATAGGGTGGGAGGGAGGTTGTGCCAGAACCTGTCCATCCATCACCCAGTGGCAGACATTGGCCTCAGAGATTGGCCTCACCACTACCAACATACACACTGGCCATTCTCCATACCACCATCCCTGCACCACTGCCAACACACACCAGCACGCTCGACTCGTAATGGCATCATGTACTGAGCCGAATAACATATCATACACTGACCCTCACACAGCAAACAAGATATATAGGTAAAATCAACCAAGCCTCTTTTACAAAGTAAACAAAGTTGTCGAACTATGATGTAAAACACTGTAAACGAACATTTCCTCTCGTGATCGAACCATTCTTTTTCTTTTAATAGTGGGTCTGTAAATGCATACAGAAAATAGGCTGGAATATGCACAAAGCGGCTTTGTGCATTAGAGCCGTGTACGCAATATGCATCTTTAACCTTTTTAGTGAACTGGGCTTCTACTTTCACCCCAAGTTGTGCCACGGTAAACAAGATGCTTCCCTGAGTCTTAAAACGTTTTTATTCTAAGCAGCGGAAGGTGAGTGGCTCTCTCTCTCTCTCAAGCGGGTGGCTGGAGAGGTGGAGCTGGTCATTAAAAACTGCAGAATGATGAACTAACTGTTCAGAGACCAACTGGTGTTGGAGTCATACGGTCCGTCGCGTGAGTGTGACTGCCCCAGAACTGTGGCTCAGGGCATCACGAACGTCTGCCACTGACTGAACACGCTTAAGAACATCTACAGAACATCTGTAGAACGTCCTAAAGAACTGTGTGATCTTATGAGAAGATAAAGTGGGCTTTGAGACCACCACAGCCCTTGGCGATGATCTGGTAGATGATAACCCCGTATAGCTCAGCCACCTGCAGACTACTCGTCCGTAAGAAAGCGGCTTGTCCAGGTCGTCTCATCCCCTCATCTACAGCCAGAGGGAGGGATGTGGCTGATGACAGCCTCTCGTCTCCATCGCTCAACCAGACACGGTTAAGAAGACTCATTAGTGAAAAAGGAAAACAAAAAATGTGGGCAGTGGCGTACAGGCATGAGGCAACGTGTGAGAGTCTCGCAGCCTAGGGGCTGGTTACTGGGACCACACACTAGGTGAGTGTTGGACCACCAGAGGGGCTGGTTACTTGGACCACACTAGGTGAGTGTTGGACCACCAGAGGGTCTGGTTAGTGGGACCACACTAGGTGAGTGTTGGACCACCAGAGGGTCTGGTTAGTGGGACCACACTATGTGAGTGTTGGACCACCAGAGGGTCTGGTTAGTGGGACCACACTAGGTGAGCGTTGGACCACTAAAGGGTCTGGTTTGTGGGACCACACTAGGTGAGTGTTGGACCACCAGAGGGTCTTGTTAGGGGGACCACACTAGGTGAGTGTTGGACCACCAGAGGGTCTGGTTAGTGGGACCACACTAGGCGAGTGTTGGACCACCAGAGGGTCTGGGTAACGGAACCACACTAGGTGGAGGCTGGACCGCCAGAGGCCAATAAAATGCCGTCGCTCTAGAAACTAAAACCCCCTATGAACCCACAACCCCCTCCGTCCCCCCACCTCCCTCCCCCATTCCATTCACGATGAAAAACCTGGTTTGGAGTGAAAGTGTTGCGTATGACCAGTGAAGCAACGTTTATGGGGTTTTCATCTGACGCAAAAAAAAGATTAAAGAACACCTCTACACTGCTAACCTTTCAAAGTCTTTATACAGAGTACACACGGCAGATCTCTTACAGCCCATTCCGCTTTCCTACGAGCCTGCGCAAGCCTTCCAGCGCCAACCAACCAGTGGAGCGTTGCCGTGGAGAAGGTCAGAATTGGGGTGTGTCCCCCGCCCAGTGAGGAGCCGGACGTAGGGGAAGACCTCACGAGAGGAGAAAGGTTGTGTTCTGTATTACGACGTCGGCACGACCCATGACTACGACGGTACGACCTTTAAGTACGACCGTACGACCCTTGAGTACGATGGCACGACTCATTAGCCGAAGGTACGACCCTTAAGTATGTTGGCCTAGCCAGGGATCCGACACTTCCAGGGAACCTGTATATAAACACGATTTATACAGACAATATAACCAATTGACGTCATCTGAATCGTCTTGAAGTACTTTGTAAAATACTCGTAAATCAAGCCATAAAAAAACTGTGAATATACGATATCAAATGGTTTACCTCTTATGGACCTATAAATATATTCAAAGACTCCGTCTAAGAGCCATTTTGGCTGGAAGTGATAAACAGGTTCCTTTACAGGAAGGATGGCTAGGATATTCTCGTCTTAACGCTTTGAAATATTGATATGATATTCTTCACACAATATATATATATATATATATAT
>JAYMFT010114470.1:0-13424 GCA_038088735.1 Panulirus argus
AAAGTCCACATCAAGGCCGGGCCCTAATTGAAATATAGAGAGAATTGAGAAAGGGGGAAAAACAGACAGGGAAAGTAGATAGATAGCTGAAGAGATTGATAGGTAGGTAGATAGATAGATAGCTGAAAAGATTGATGGATAGTTAGATAGACAGGCGGATAGATCGATAGATAACTGAAGAGATTGATAGATAGGTAGATAGATAGATAGCTGAAGAGATTGATAGATAGGTAGATAGATAGGTGGATAGATAGATAGATAGCTGAAGAAATTGATAGATAGGTAGATGGATAGGTGGATAGATAGATAACTGAAGAGACTGATAGGTAGATAGATAGGTGGATGGATAGATAGATAGCTGAAGAGATTGATTGATAGGTAGATAGATAGATAGCTGGAGATTGATAGATAGGTAGATAGATAGCTGAAGAGATTGATAGATAGGTAGATAGATAGGTGGATAAATAGATAGCTGAAGAGATTGATAGATAGATAGACAGATAGATGAAGAGATTGATTGATATCAATTCAGAAAAGAACGTGTCTCGCAAGAAAGCCAGACCGACGTATCCCTATCAGCAAATAATTGAATTTCTTGAGGATTTTTCTCCTTTTCTTATTTTTCTATTATCCAAATCCTCGATGTATTTTCCCTCCTGCGGAGTCGTTTGCATATTAAGCAGTGGGATCCAATGCCGCGCAGGTACTGAAGGAGAGACAGTCTCTCTTTGAAGTCGGTAACTGACAATAGGAAATTCGAGTTGGCTGGGTTTGTGTGTGTGTGCGCGCGTGTATGTGTGCCTCTCGTAGGAGAGAGAGGTGCCCCTTGCAAAATCCTGCCCATTTCTTCTTTGGGAATCCTCTGTAAGATATCTTAAGGCTGGGGCAACATTCCTCAGCAGTATGTGTGTGTGTGTGTGTGTGTGTCTGTGTGTCTGTGTGTGTGTGTGTACACGTAGATAAATGTAGATGTATGTATAGACTTTATTTTTACGTTGAAGGCTCCAGTCGCGAACAAAAGTCCACATCAAGGCTGGGCCTTAATTGAAATATGGAAAGGATCATGGAACGAGAAACGAAGAAACGAAGAAAAGTATTTACGAATTTTGTTGTGTATATTTACGAGGATTGAGCAATAGTTTTGGCGTTGATATTAAAGGCATATCTGAAGCCAGTATATCAATTATCTTGCTCCGTCAGTGGTCTCTCCCTCTACTTCCACGTCCTTCCCTTTGACTGACTCTCTTGGTAAGTAAATAAGTACATTGATAAAATCAGTGCTCCATATTTTTGTTTGTGGTTGTAGATGATTGGGTTTAAGGTGATTTAATGTCGGAGTGCGAGCCCCGGCTCGACAGAATCAGTTCCTGCACTTATTCCGCCCCGTTTAGATGGGGAGGGAGTTAAAGATACTAGATAGATAGATGGGTACGTAGATACATAGGTAGACGGATGGGTAGAGATGGATAGATAGGCAAGGTAACTCTGGTTTTAGTGGGAGAGGAGGATTAGGGATTAGATGGGGAATGGGAGGGGATGTGTAACGCAAAGGAGGGGGGAACGTAATTTGGGAGGGAGAGGAGGATCGTAATTTGGGAGGGAGGGGAGCAAAGAGATCGTAATAGAATTGGTGTATCGGAACCCAAGCGACCCACCGCAGGAGTCAACATTTATAGCCGGTCATATGGTGCCCAGGAGGAGGTCCTGAAGACCCCCCACATTGGCGCGTGAGGTTTGCGCGGGGTAGGTCGACGCTGACAGCTGTGTGGGAAGATGTTGGCGTAGAGACGCAGGGGAAAGACCTCTGTCTGCCGCTCTTTTGTGAGCTGCAGCGATGACTTCTGTGATGATTTACGTAGTCTCGTAGGGATGAAGCGTGCAGGAGATGACGTCTGTAGTGATGACACACAAGCATCTGTGATTTTCCGTAAGATGTTTGAAAGGAAATCGTGATCGTTGGCAGAATTCCCCCGTTGACTTCAGTTCAATTAGCTTTCAGATTACATGAATTGCATGGCATAAACTTGCGTACACATACTCATGCATGAGTCCTGGTACTTAAACACAAAACGATCATTCTTTTAAATACATTTTAGTTGTAATGAGTACTAATACGTCTCTCTCTCTCTTTGTTTACAGGTACGTGCTGTTCCAGGGTCTATATGATTGGTCACAACCTGTTGCCGTAAGTCTTTTCCCTACACTGTCTGTTTTTTATGTTTGTGTGTGCGTGTGTGTGTGTGTGTGATATGACACAGGAATGATAGTGAAACGCGGTTTACTCAGCGAACCGCTGCCAAAAGCTGAGATCATGGAGAGAAAGTGCAGACGACAGTAAATTAGGGTGTTTCAAAAAAGGAATGACGAGCGAACAGTCTTTACCACGAATACAGAAGGAATGGTAAGTAAGCTACTGATTGTTGGCCTTTTCTCTGCAGTTGCACTGCACTGTGTTCTCGAGTTCGAGTGGCAGGGGAGTCCAAGGGTCTCGAGACTGACAAGAATGGAGAGTCGAGAGCTGGAAGATTTGATGACGGAATTGACAGAGCTTCCGTCACCTGTGGAAAGCCCGTCAAAGGGAAAAAAGAAAAATCACGGGGTAGGTTGGAAGAAGAGATCGAGGTGCTTGCAGTGGACGCAGTTCACCGAGCGATTCTGGGGGGCTCGTTGCCTCTGGAGAGACACGAAGGAAGTCTTCCAGTCAGCGAGGCATGTTCGACGGATGAAGAGAAACGTCCCTGGAGGAGCTGGTGGGTTTGGCTCCCTCGGTGTTGAGATGTACCAAGAGCGTGGGTAGACTTCGTGTGGGTAATGCAGCCGTGTACCACGAGGCCGTGTGACCCTCTCGAGGCCTGGAGATTAGCGCATTGATTCTGAAGGTGTTTTGGCTGGAAGGTCGGACGGGAGGCGGGTGGGGTGGGTGTCGCAGGGGGGAGGGGGAGAGCCTCCGGCAAGATGATGGCGAAGTGATTATTGATAGGTTGAGCCGCCTCATCATTGGAGAGGTGATTAGCGCTGGGAAATGAAGGGATCTGCTTTTTCAAGACCATCTTCTTTTTTATCTTCCAGTTTCTCATACCACTGGCTGATGCCAGACGGGTTTGTTTTAAGGCGCTGTTCTTTAAGAGGGTGAGTAAATGATTCCTATGCAGTGCCGATTTCGCAAAAATTAGTACTCGATTACGGATGTTTCTTGCGTGAAAATTACAAGATCTGCTTTCCAAAAGCAGGGGGCATTGTATAAGTGCATGTAACTATATTGGTTCTGAGGACCTATACTGTATCTGTAGGAATCTTACTCGCTTTTGTATATTTGTACTACTCGCATGTCTTTGGTGGCTCTACACCCACGTTTCGGCCAGAGTGTGATCAAAAGTCTTCCGTCTTGGTAAGTCTCCTGCTATCATTTCACCTAAGTCTCTTTTGACTGCCTTGGTGTTGTTGCTTCTCTCCCTCTGTTCTACAGGTATTACGTCAGCCATTACTATCTCGAGCTGCATGCTTGTGGTTCGTCCAGCAAGACCCGGACACCGTGGAAGGGGTGGTTGGTTTAACGTTACTCTCCCATCGTAGTTTCTGTTCCACGACCAGACACGCGAGGATTGGCTCTTACGTTGGCTGTAGGGTTCCCTTCCTTCCCTCCCGTTTCTGCCCCTTCCCCACCTCTTCCTGTAACCTTTCAGCCTTCAAGAGCCGTCTGCAGGTCTGCAAAAACCTGAAGGGTTCAGATTAATCTTCCTCCTATATTTCTTTTTTTCCTTTTTTGTTTATAAGCTTTTATTATTTTACCTTTTTCAACCGACGTGACTTCGACTGGCGCGTGCTTCTGCCTATGTCAAGTTGACTGATATATATATATATATATATATATATATATATATATATATATATATATATATATATATATATATATATATATATATATATATATATATATATATATATTGTTTTTTGGGTTACATTCTGTGAATTCATGATTTCTCCTCTGTTACATCAAGCGATAGGGTTCGATTCCTACGAAAGGAATTCTTATATGGATATTTGTTTTATTTGATTTTTTGTATATATATATATTTTTTTGCCTGAACTATCCCCTGCTCTCTCGAGGGGACAGGGTTCGTTTTGAAGTTATTTCTTTTGCTGTGTGGGGAAAACTCCTGCCAATATTGTACATTTTGAACAAAAGAGGGGGGAGAATGGAAGAAAGAAAGAACCGTACGCAGTCCACATTTTCTTCTTGTCGACTCAGAGAAAACGAGCCTTGAAACCGAAGAAAACGGAAGGGGACTCAAAACAAGCGAGGATATACGACATCTGGTATAGTTTAGACGTGGGCGTGTTGACTCTCTTGAGTTCTCTTCGGCGTTCTGAGTAACAAAATGCTCACACAAACAGTCAGCTATTGTTGCCACGGCTCTCTGACACGTAAAGTAAAAACGCAGAGTCGTTGAAATTCAAATTATCAATATGTTTTCAGACGGGAGTTAAGTCAAACTGCAGGCATTATTTTAATCTAAACTTTTATGAGTTTATTATTCGAGAGGTGGTGTTCTTTGCAGCTGTTATGAGTATGTGGAAGCTTCTCATAATTCTCTCTCTCTATCTGGGGCCCAAACGATTGTGTGAGCGAGAGTAGTAGCCATTCAGATTTAAGTGTTCTCTCGTAGTGCAGCATGTACTTCCCTCTCACCCACGTAATTACCTCCAGACAGTACATCTAGTTCATCCCTCCCCCATGTAATTACCTCCAGACAGTACATCTAGTACTTCTTTCCCCCACGTAATTATCTACTGACAGCACATCTAGTACTTCCCTCCCCCAACGTATTGCTTACTGACAGTAGATCTAGTACTTCCCTTCCCCACGTATTAACCTACTGAAAGTACATCTAGGACTTCCCTGCCCCCACGAAATTATCTCCAGACAGTACATCAAGTACTTCCCTTCCCCACATAATTACCTCCAGACAGTACACCTAGTACTTCCCTTCACCACGTATTAGCCTACTGACTGTACATCGAGTCCTTCCCTTCCCCACGTATTAACCTACTGAAAGTACATCTAGTACTTCCGTCCCCCACGTAATTACCTCCAGACAGTACATCTAGTTCTTCCCTTCCCCACGCATTAACCTACTGACAGTACATCTACTGCCGCCTCTTCTGTAATCACTCGTAACTCGATCATTTCTCCTGTGATCGTAACAATTCTATTTGTCTGTGGTCGCTAAGACGCGAATAGCATCTGCTTGCAATTGGTAGTTTTCGATATTGCATTTTTCATTAACATGTGGCATCTTATTCTTTCTCTCTTGATGCTAAACTTATCCTTTTCATAGTCACTTCCCCCCCCCCCCTCGTGTCTCACGTGTTCTTGAACTGGTTCTCTAGGTGTGATTCTCTTCCTAGAACCGACTCTGCTCTAGAATCTTACTAGAACTCTTTTCGTTTCCCTGAATTAAGATTTCACAATTCAGTCATTGTGTCTGCATGCACTCTGTATAGAACAAGGACACATGTTGTTATGTAGGCTCGTGTTAATGTATGGATTATGTGTGTGTTTGTATATGTATGAAATGTGTATATCTGTGTGTGAGTAGATATTTTTATTTGCGTACATTATATATATTTATATTTGTTTAATCTTTTATTTATAGTATCCGAAATAGTATAGGCAATTATGTGCCCCAAACGTGGCAATCTCAGATATACCTGTGTAGATTCACTCTGGCTAATATATATATATATATATATATATATATATATATATATATATATATATATATATATATATTATTATTTGCTGAGACGGCCACGGGCAACTGAGGCACTAATCAAGGCCATCCCATTAACGCTATATACATATATACCCTAGCCTGAGCCAGGTACCCACTTTATCGACCAACCCCTAGGGGGGGTGGATGAACAGCTGGGTTGACTGTGGACCGACTGCCGCAACCAGGATTCGAACCTATGCATGCCCTCGATTGGGAATGATGACTGCGTAACTCGTGTCACGTTGAGCTGAGTAATAACGTATGTGTGTGTGTGTGTGTGTGTGTGAGTGAAAGAAGAGAGAGAGAGAGGAGAGAGAGAGAGAGAGAGAGAGAGAGAGAGAGAGAGAGAGAGAGAGAGACTGACTTTTACTCCTGGCTCGCTTAAACCAAAGACCCAACACCCTTTGGCGATAATATACGTTGCAAAGGAAAACCTCCCAGAGACCACACTCCTTTTAAGAGTCTTTGCGTTCCACATCTATTTTTAATAAGTCTTCACACTGCTGCCGTGGAAATCGCGGTCCAGTAAATTATTTGACCAAGAATTATTTTTTATTATCTACGAGAAGTAACTGGAATGACGACATAATGTAATCAAGATTTCTTTTTTCAAAAGAGCTTTTAGATTCAATTGACCCGAGGCCTCTGACTCTGTCTGTAAACTCCAGGTTGACACGTCCATAGTGTTGAATTATCTTGCCTTTCCCAGTTACTTTTTTAAGCACGATAAGATTGTAGGGATTCTGAAGGACAGGTTTTAATAATGGTGTCATTATAATTGCCAAAGACTTTTGACAGATACGATCCCTTTGCAGAAAATGCGTGAAATAGCAACACCAAGTAATGGGCAGAGATGGAGATGGGAATCTCGATCGATGCAAGCAGATTGTTATTGTAGTGTTAATCGGGTGATATTAAGTGCCTGAATGGGGGAGAGAGAGAGAGAGAGAGAGAGTAGGTGTTCTTCCCAAGGGAACCGTATTTGCACCTCCGTTCTTCCTCGTTCCCATGCATGACGTGGTTTGAGCAGAACGTTATGGACCTCAAATACCAAACGGACGAAGTGTCTATTAAGTGTGCCTGACCAGTGAGGGTTGGCGCGTAAGCCTTTACGGTCCGAGGCCTCAGACTACTCCCGTGGGGTAGCCGTTTCCTTTTCTAAGCGTTCCTGTCCGTGAAGCCGCCGTCCAGGGTCGATCGCACGGGTTCGAATCTTGGTTGCTGCGGCGGTCGGCCCACAGTCGACCCAGCTGTTCATCTATCCGTAGGGGTGTGGTCGATAACATGGGTACCTGGCTCAGGCCAAGGTATATATATACATAGCTTTAATGGCATGATCTTGATTAGGGTCTCAGCTGCACGTGCCATCTCAGCTAACACGAAATTCGTCTTAGCTGAGCAGAGGAACAAAAAGGCTATCTTGGTCCCAGATTTAGCTCTTCGAGTTGGAGACGAGCCATCGCAATCGTAGACATGCCAAAAAGAATATACCGATCACCCTCTTCCTCAAGGCAGATCAACCAGGCTGTTGTTTTTCTTAAAAAGGTGTTAGCCATTCGAGTCTGTCTGGAAAGGCGTGCCTCAAGGAGTCGCATTGTGTGCGTCTCTGTTTCGATGAGAGATTCATTATCGCCACCCGTTCTTTCCGGGCGAGTCCGATAGCGTGATGTCTTATCACGCCAAGTGGTGGTTCTTTATGTGAGGGGAAACATCGAGTCAGGACAGTGTTTTCCCCACGCGCCCGCCTGTCAGGGGAGGGTGAAATTTTCCCTTCGCTTGTCTTATCTTGGAAAACATTCGCGTAAAATTGGGTCTTCCCCCCCCCCCCCCCCCCCCCCCCCCCCCCCCACCCCCCCACGGAGATACCTGAAATACGTCAGGGAATTTTACGACAGATTAATTTTCAGTAATCATATCAATGTGGAAGTATTTTTTTTTTACATTTTTATTGTTATTTTTTTTAACGTTGCTTCCAAACTAACTGCCTGTTGCCATTCGTTGATCGTGTGTTTACAAATCTACGTCCTCCTGTTGCCAGGTTCAGAACAATCTCTGAGGTGAAGGTGTTCTTCAGCACGGCAGAACAGGCTGGCCATGGTTGAGCGTTCTTCGCTGAGTGGAAAGGGAGCATCCCCACCTCTTGTTTTCTTTAAGACTAAAGCTAAAGAAGGCGCTTGTGGACAACGCCCACAGAAAATGGGATTAGTGGTTCACAACTCCTGTGAGCAGAAAGCCTCCTGAGGACGACGGTACGATCCTTGAGCGCGGTGGTACGACCCTTGAGCACGACGGTACGATCCTTAAGGTCGATGGTACGATCCCTGAGCGCAGTGGTACGACCCTTGAGCACGACGGTACGATCCTTAAGGTCGATGGTACGATCCTTGAGCGCGATGGTACGACCCTTGAGCACGACGGTACGACCCTTAAGCTCGATGGTAGGATCCTTGAGCGCAATGGTAGGACCCTTGAGCACGACGGTACGACCCTTGAGTTTGATGGCACGGTCCTTGAGCACGACGGGGCCACCCTTGAGCACAGACGTGTGAACCTTGAGCGCCAAGGTAGAGCCCATGTGAGCAGTACGTGTGGCACAGAAAGGAAAAATGGGCATCACAAAATAGAGAAGAGGGAAAAGTGAGCCTGATGCGTAGACGAGGCATAGAAGAAAAGAAAATGGGCATGACGCGTAAGTGTGGCACAGAAGTGTGTTGTGTGGCATGTATCTGTGACACAAAAGGGGGAAAAGTGAGCGTACAGATGTGGCACAGATGAGGTGTAAAGTGAGCATAGCACATATATTTGGCACAGAATGGTTGTAAAACCGGGAATGGCATATGTCTGTGGAACAGAAGGGGGAAAGTGAGCGTGTAGCACGGAAGGGAGACTCGTCAGGTAATTGTACCTGAAGACCAGGTCACAGGTCACACCATGGCACCTCAATATCCACTCCAGACACTGTAGCCCCTTTAACTATAGGTGTGGCACAGCGTACGAGAGAACATGAGCGTGTACGTGTGTGGTACAGAAGAGGGGGGGAAGTGACTCTGGTGCATAGATGTGGCACAGAAGGGGTTTCGGCTTCATATCGCTCTACAAACCCAATAAGCAGACCTTGTTATCGGCAAATAGCACATAATAGGATTACACGGAGCCTGTTGAACAAGCTAGTAAGTAAATAATCTTAGCAGGTGTGTGGGAGGGTGCAGTGTTGGAGGGCGTGATGTTGGGGGAGTTGTGGTGGAGGGTGAATTGTTGGAGGTGTTGTGTTGGAGGGTGTAGAGTTGGAAGGTATGGTGTTGGAGGGTGAATCGTTGGAGGTGTTGTGTTGGAGGGTGTAGTGTTGGAGGTGTTGTGTGTGAGGGTGAAGTGTTGGAAGGTATGGTGTTGGAGGTGTTGTGTGGTAGGGTGAAATGTAGGAGGTGTTGTGTGGGAGGATGTAGTGTTGGAGGGTGTAATGGTGGAGGTGTTGTGTTGGAGGGTGTAGTGTTGGAAGGTGTAATGTTGGAGGTGATGTGTGGGTGTGTGTGGGAAGGTGGATATTAAGGTACCAAAGTTGTGACCTTTGACCTATAACTCTATAACTCGAGTACCAGGTGTACCAGTCCAAGAACCGGATTTATCAGATACCCCTCCATGACCTGATATCCCTCAGGTACCATTCACTGACCTGGCACTCCAAGGTCAACACCTTGATTCTCGAACGACGTGCAACTGGCGTAGAATTGTTTACACAATTTCGTGTCCTTATTCGTGCATCAGATGACCAATTTGGACTGATTCGTGATCTTGTTCGTGTACAAGTTATTACCCGTGTACAAATCTGTGCCCTCGTTCGTAATTTATTTATTTATTTATTTGTTTATTGAATCCTCAAATACTGGGCTTTTCCTGAGTAATTATTTATACTCAACTGACGTTAATATTAACTTCGATTATGCATTTATTTAAGACCGAATTTTTAGATACATAGTCACGATGGTTTCTGTGTTACATAATTACTGGCCAGCTCGAGTGGCATAGAGCGACAGAGCCACAGACACAGAAGGATAGTGACTGCATTGTGAACATATGAGGGCATGAGATCAATCGGAGTTGCATAGTGATTAGGGAATTGCATTACATTATTCCTTTGTAGATAGATAGATAAACAGATAGATAGGTAGATAGGTAGTTGTAGATAGACAGATAGGTAGTTGTAGATAGATAGATAGATATGTAGATAGTTGAGTGAAATGAAGGTATCAAAGGATTATATCAGAACTCAGATGATTCCGTATGTTAAATTTAGTTAATTCTTCACTCTCTCACGTATTACCATTTCTCCTGTCTGGTGCACAGATGGAGTAGTTATAAATGGGCCAATTTGTAGTTTGTAGTGCGATACTGATATATTTGGAGGGGGATTTTTTTTTTCAGTTCACGTAAAGAAATTTTGTTATAGATGCTCAATAATGGATATTGAAAGCCTTTGAGTACGACGGTACGGCCCTTGAGCTCGACGGTACGGCCCTTGAGCACGACGGTACGGCCCTTGAGCACGACGGTACGGCCCTTGAGCACGACGGTACGGCCCATGAGCACGACGGTACGACCCTTGAACAGGAGGGTACAGCCTTTGAGCACGACGGTACGACCCTCGAGCACTGCGGTATACGACCCTTGGAGACGACGACCGTCACAATCCAAGCTGTCGTCCCGTCGTGATCAAGGGAGGAGATGCGTACAAATATTTTTAAGGGAGAAAGGGAGGAGACACGGACTGATAAAAGCTATTGGCTGGCCTCTATTCTGCACACGTCGTGTTCCCACAACAAGGAATATTTTATTAAAACTTCGAATATTTTCTGTCCCCTGAATACACTCGAATATTTTGAGTCCCTGAATACACTCGAATATTTGTGTCCCCTGAATACACTCGAATATTTTGTGTCCCTTGAATACACTCGAATATTTTGTGTCCCTTGAATATACTCGAATATTTTGTGTCCCTTGAATACACTCGAATATTTTGTGTCCCCTGAATACACTCGAATATTTTGTGTCCCCTGAATATACTCGAATATTTTGTGTCACCGAGATATACTCGAATATTTTGTGTCCCCTGAGTATACTCGAATATTTTTTCCCTGAATATACTCGAATATTTTGTGTCTCCTGAATATACTCGAATATTTGTGTCCCCAGAATACACTCGAATATTTGGTGTCCCCTGAATGTACTCGAATATTTTGTGCTCCCTGAATACACTCGAATATTTTCTGTCCCCTGAATATACTCGAATATTTTTGTCCCCTGAATACATTCGAATATTTTATCCCCTGAATATACCCGAATATTTTGTCCCTGAATATTGTTCCCCCATCTATCGATTCTTGCCGGCCGAGAGTGGCGTTGTGATTTACGCTAAATTTTGCCCCAAATCAGAAGTGATTTCAGCCAAATGCTTTTATAACTTAATATTACCGTTTTATTGTGAGGGTATTTTATTTTATCCTTCTGCTCTTAACTCCAATGCTAGTTGAGGTTAATTTTTTAGTATTATTAAAGAATATATTTGTGGAATATATTTGGTCAGTGTAGCTGGTAGTGGAAGGCGTCTGTGTGTGTGTGTGTGTGTGTGTATAACCATCTTATCGACCAGCCATTTCACGGTCATCTGAATGGGATGCGACCCAAGCCAGGCCTGGACGCCGTCCGTCCGTCCGTCCGTCCGTCTGTCTGTCTGTCTGTCTGTCTGTCTGTCTGTCTGGTCGTTTTGCTTGTGGCACTGTGGAGACATCTCTTTGGCTTCTCCGGCCTGTGATTGGTCAGTCAGGTCACTTGGTTTTTTTGGTCTCCCTGGTCTGTGATTGGCCAGTCAAGTGCCACACTAGATTTTTTTTTTTTGTGTCTCTGGCCAGCGATTCGCCAATCGGGTGCCACTCTTAAGTGGACCGTTTTGTCTCTGTTTGGCTTGCGATTCGCCAATCAGGCGCCACTCTAGACGCAACTTCTGTCATTTTGGCCTGTGATTAGCCAATCAGGCGCCACTCTAGACGCCTCGGTTGCCTCACCTACGACTAGCCAGTCATCCGCCAACTCCGGACGCACCCATTGGTCTCCCTCTAGCCTGAGATTAGCCAATCATCAGGTGGCACTGTAGACGCGCCGCCATTGCCCCCCCCCCCAGGCCTGCGATTGGCCCAGTCAGGTGTGCCGTGACTGGAAAGGACTGGAACCTGGAGCTTAGCCGACCGCCTCCAGTCTCTCTCTAAAAGATTCCCCCCCCCCCCTCAGAAAAGTTAAAAGTACAAGTTGATAGGAAAGAGGTGGGTTGGGGGGGGAGAGGGGGATTGGGGGGAGGGGGAGGGGGCGATGGAAGGAGGGGGGGAGGGGAAGAGAGAGGGAGAGACACACACACACACACACGCACGAGTGTGGACTGAGGGTCGGTAGGGGTGAAATTGAGAGATTTGAAAAATAGGGAAAAATAGGTCGTGGTGAATAGGGGAATAGTATTCACCCGGGGAGGGGAATGGGGAGAGAAGTTGGGGAGGGCAGGAGGAGAGGGGGGAGGGGGCGCGGGTGGAAACAGCAGCAGCAGGGGCAGGGGCGGCAGGGGCAGGGGTAGCAGGGGCAGGGGCGGCGGCAGAGCGGCGGTGTGACGTCACCGGTCGGGCCGCTCTGTTTAAATAAACGGGTCGGGTGTCCCGGGGCAGCGTTGCCAATCTCGGCATCACGTGTGATTGGGTTCTCGTGCGACGCAGCGTTGCCACTCTTTGCTGGGGCAAGCCAGGCGAGCCGCCCTCCCCCCCCTCCATCCCCCCGGGTGGGGGGAGGGGGAGGGAAGGGGTAGGTCTGCGAGTGATTTTTGACTCAAATCAGTTATCTTTTTCTTTATTTTAATTTTCTTTATATTTGTTCTTCCTACGTCACCCCACTGGACCATCGAGACGTGTCTCGTACTTATAGCGTCTTTCTGTAGTTCTCGAGCCGTAGGACCCACCCACCCAAACCCAAACCCACCCACCCACCTAAACCCACCCACCTAAACCCACCCACTCCCGGGCGCAGCTGGTGTGGTCGGCGGAAGCCGCCATCATCACCATCGGCAGACTTACCCAGAGCAGACGGTGTCAATATCTGGCATACGTATCTTCAAGTCTTCATATGCCCTTCGTAAGATAAGTGTCTCACGGCCGCGCCGTAGGACGTAGAGGGTCGGAAATTTGAGTGTAGGGACTGCAGAATCCGCGCCAGGGTCCTGAGCTACCGTAGGTTGGCCTTGAATGCTTATTTTAAGGTCACCAAAGGCCATTTCTATTTTTTTTTTCAAAGGCCTTATAGATTATACGTGATCCACTGAAAACATTCTGAGTAGACGGCCTACCAGACTCAGATTATAATGAAGGATCCAGGGCAGGATCTAAGGGTATCCTGAGCCTGGCCTTAAAGGCCAACAAAGGCCGCCATTTAGACTGCTATAAAATAATTCTTATGAAAGCCATTTCTTCCTCTGCAGCGTAGGGTACCTTACTTAGTTCTTATTATTATTATTATTATTATTATTATTATTATTATTATTATTATTATAATTAATATTATTATTATTATTATTATTATTATTATTATTATTATTATTATTATTATTATTATTATTATTAT